>OZ024909.1:5212329-5292806 GCA_964017125.1 Flabesymbios commensalis | reverse complement strand
GATCCTTGCACTGAAAGAGTAAAATATTATACTGGGTGTAGACCCATAACATTATAGGTATTCAAATGAAGCGGAACGAGCTGACGTTTATGATGATTTTAAATTGAAACAAAACGTTGGCCTTATATCAAAATAATGCAGCGTTTTGTGGGTTTCAATAAATACAATAAAACTACACATAACATCAAGTAAAGCGGTATTTCCATTTAAATATATGTCATGTTTAACTGTTTATGTAGAAGGAAGAATACAAATATTATTTACCAATGTTTCCTCAATGTGGAGACAACATTGCCTGTGTCGGGCAAACTATGTGCCACAATTGGCCAAGCGGTCAAGCGATAAGAGGAACTGTGCTAACATAAACCAGCATCTGGTTGTCTGATGGACGTGGGCCACAAAACAGCACCTACGTGAAGTGGGCTGTAGCCCAGGCAGAGAGAGAAGCAGGCCCAACGCACTCTTAATGTCAGGCCAGCATCTCCGATGCTGGCCTGACATTGAGAGAGCGTTGGGCTAACGTTTCGTGTCTGTGAGATATGTAGTTGAGCAGACTGCCAGTGGGGATTAATCTTGTGGCTGAGCAAGTGGAACATACCTTAAAGCAGCATCATTGTGGTTACCTATAGCATCCCGGCAAACACGACATGCTGAAACAATAATGTTTTAAAGTTGGCCCAACGTTTGCGACACTGGCCCGACATTAAAACAGCATTGTTTTAACACGCTACATCACGGTCACGGAGGCTCCCCACAATACTGACTTTCACACGTGGATGGGGAAGAAACATTTTTTGTTTCTTTCAAACCGCCGAGACCGGGAACCGAACCCCTAACTCTGGCGTGAAAGGCAGCGGTGCTAACCACTACCCTAGGGCCCCCGCCCTGTATTTGCTGGGATTAGGTAGAAAACAGAAGCCGTTTAGGATGCATTCTTACAGCTGAGTGAAGGATAGCAGGATGGAAGTTTTCCGAGGCTGGCCTAATCTTACACCAATGTTGCTGTTATGTCCGAGAACGGAGCGAGGAAAGAATTGACACTTACACCAGTGACGTCAATTCGCAAAACAATAAGCAGGGAAGCATCCGCGCCGACAGGCAATGTCAAACAACAGTATGCTTACCTAAAAGTTAAGCAGTTACTGTTGTTTGCATATGCACATCAGTTGAGTGGTAAATACAGCAGTCCCTTCTTTGACATATTATGCTTATCCAACCAATACATTAGTCGGTGGTGTAACCCTCTAGGTACCACGGTCTGATAAAAACGTTTTCAATTATTTAAGTTATAATTTTCAAAGTGATATTAATGCACATCATTATTTGGAAACTCTTTGTAGAAATACAGGTGTTTCTCGTTAATTTATACTTTTCTGCAAAGCCAGTGGAAATGGCAGTGATCACCTGATTACCTACTAGAAATATAAGCAGGAGCAGCCTTTTTGGCTTTTGGCTTTACAGCGCCTATCCTACAACAGAGAATTGCGTAACGTATCGTGCCCTAGGAGTTAGAGGGTGCTGATCAGCACTATAGAAATTCAAACGGACGAGTGATGCACAGCTCACTTACCATGTTGACGGATCCAAACTACGTAATACTTAGCCGTGACGAATTGCTGTATTCGTTTTACAGGAAAAATCAACGTTTTTCAACATGGCGTTGACTGAGAGCGTAAAACGATCTGAGAATGTGATCTCGTAGCTAAAATGTTACTGATTCTAAAAAGACTATTTTCAACCTGATTATTCGAGGAAAAATCTTAGATATGACCTCCAAAGAAATGTCCCACGATTTTGATGGGGTCAATCTGTGGCTGAAACCTGTTTCAGCTGTTGGGGCTACGTTACATGTATACTCGCCTGAATATACTAAGTAACATAAAACAATGAAGAATGTATTTGTTTAAAATAATTATTGCTCTCTGATCAAGACCATGCCGCCCATTCGATTCTCGAGATTACAATGCGTAATTTTAAACTATGATATAGAGCCGCATTTATGTTGTCAAGAATATTTGACAACGAAAAGTGTAAAATGAATGTACAACAAGAAGTGCATTGTGTTACAACCAGCAACTTCTGTCATACAGTCATGCTATCTATCCGGCTCATTAAAAAAGCAGTATCAAGATTGAATGTTTGATTACAGCACTTAGTAGGTGGTAAGAATTGAGATCCGTTTCTGTTTTACGATTTTGTATAAAATGTAAGTCATTCTGTTATACTATCATTTTCAATTGATGGATCTCTTGACAATCCATTACCTTTATTACTGGTGTGCTCATCATGTCCCCAATATGTCCATTACCATTATTACTGGTGTGCTCTTTATGTCCCCAATATGTTCATTACTACTGGTGTGGTCTTGATGTCCCCAATATGTTCATCACCATTATTAATGGTGTGCTCTTTATGTCCCCAATATGTCCATCACCATTATTACTGGTGTGCTCTTTATGTCCCCAATATGTTCATCACCATTATTACTGGTGTGTTCTTTATGTCCCCAATATGTTCATCACCATTATTACTGGTGTGTTCTTTATGTCCCCAATATGTTCTACAAAGTCAAACTAAAGTAATAACCAGTTGCTGTATCTCAGTTTGTGCAGTAGATTTTTAACTCTTCACAGTAGACGTTACAGCAAACACTCGATGCTTTAGATAAAGCGTATGTAAGTAATTATGCATTTTTTTGTGGCGGAAGTTCAACTAAAAATGGATAACTCTTTTCTGTTTTAATTTAAAAATATTTATTGTTATTAGAAATACAATAAAAAAACAAAACAACATTATGCCGATAAAATAATTTTAAAAATATATAGCATCTCATAGTCAAATAGGATAAAACGCCCACTGGCGTATGCCCCCTCAAAAAGTTACATTTTTGAATTGTAAAAAATAACTTGTGCAGAGTTGCATGATACAGACAAAATATTATATAATACATCAGAGGATATGATTTGTAACAAAAAATTGTACTTTGGTAAAAAAAAGTTTTTAACGCTCGTTTATAACATGTAAGACTGAAATCGAAACATACTTTGCTTGAAAATTCAATCCATAAAGTAACACTACAGAACCTTATGGCCATTTGTGCGACAGACGTTCCACATTTATGTGTGTGCAGTTTATTTTTCTGGCGTGTTGCATGCATGACTATGAGGACGGGGGCCCTAGGGTAGTGGTTAGCACCGCTGCTTTTCACGCTAGAGTTCGGGGTTCGGTTCGCGGTCTCGGCGGTTTGAAAGAAACAAAATGTTTCTCCCCCATCCACGTGGGAAACTCAGTATTGTGGGGAGCCTCCGTGACCGAGAGGTAGCGTGCTCGGCCTCAGACCGCCAGGGCTCGAATTTCGAATCCTGTGTCTGGAGGACAGTGTCATCTCATTCATCTCACCATCCTCAGGAAGTTCTCCTGGCCCAGTTTAGCCTATATGTGCACAAAGGTGGCCTAAAGCCCGATTCATTTCATTTCATTTTTTACATGTAGACATGTAGAATGTAGACTATGAATATCTACATTAAGAATATAAAAATTATTAAACAATTTGGGTAGACTATCACGAATTTCAGCGTATACATATGGTTTGCTACTTGCCCTTAGCCGATAACCGAAATGTATTGTGCAAGTTTTTTTTTATCTTTATCTTGTTGATTGACGGCCGCGCGCGGTGCATCCATATAATGCTGGAAAATGCATGTGGTTTAATTTGCTCTATGCCAAACCCTGAATATGACTCTGAGCTCGCGTCTCCTTGGTTCCTTTGCTGCTTTCGGCTTGCCGCGGCTGACATACAAATAAAAAACACTAATGGAATACAAAACCATGGTTGTCTGAATGGCTCTACCCTATAGTTATGGTTATACCATATACAAAGAAAATGGTGAACACGCTTGAACAACACGTGAGCTGGAGTAGTCTCCGTTTTTTAACAAATTCCAAGTTACTTGTCGTAAAAAATATAAAATTTTTAAATGAATTATCTGCGTATGGCGTTGTGGCTTGAATCATCGAATGTAAGGCAGTATACATGTGTACATCCAAAGTTATCACAACGTTATTCCTAGCTAGGGTGGAGTACGTGTAGCATACAACATACCTGATGATATTATTAAATAAATGTCGCTACTATAATTTATGCTTGCTGTCATGTGCTAGCAAAATAATTTTAATAATCTCAGTCCTGGTATTGGCCATGTCGACAAATCTAAAGTGGCCAAACAAATAGGACTTTTGACTGAATTCATTCGATTTTTTTCTTTCTATGTCAGTAAATATTTAAAGCTTATTATTTGTAAAACGTTATTATGTTGAACATAAACGCAAATAAAAAATGTTATGAGAATTGTATTACAAAAATTGCATTAACTTGATTGAACGGTTTTTAAACTGAGAGGGTGGCCGCACATGCTGCACGGATCTTGCGTTATATTGAGTCGCCACTGTGTGCAACGGCAGATAAATCAAATTCAAGGCCGCAGGACATTATTGAAACGAATTCTTCCCTGTAAATATCAGTTTTTGGTGCATGCCCTTGTGTCACTGAGCGATCAGCTTGAAACATTGGTGCACAAACCGTGTGATTGTGAATAATTGCCCATGTAACGGGGGTGGTTGGACCAGCATTGGCTAAAGATTGGACTAACGTTGCAGACTCTGGTCCAACCTTCAGCCTCAGCTGGATTCAAGATGTGGTTTCCAGGAAGAGGACATGCTGGAGTCTGGACTGTCTGACATCGCTGTACTGTCTGTTCGCCAGGTCCAGGACATCATTGAACTGTCTGCTGGTCAGGTCCAGAACATCGCTGGACCGCTATGTCTGCTCGTCTCTCAAAGTGACTAGTTAAGGCCATTTTTTAAATCACAAACCACTGACATGTGCAAACACTAGGCACCTTTGTAGCTCATACATATCACTGTGTTCACTGATTTAACTAGTATACGGTGAGCTATACATAACTACAGATATTTGACACTTCTTGTGACCTTTACAGTCATAATAAGGTGCTTCATAACACGGTGTGGAGGTTTATATTTTCCTAACGACATTTTACTTAATTTTACAAATGTTGCTAAATTAATACAGATGATATTAATACAGATAATCAGTTTTCATCTAGTGAGGTAGATGTCATTTTGCATGTTTCAGCACTGAATAGAATTGTACAGGGACACCAATAAAGTCAAGAATCCTTGCTACGACAAAGGCAAATCATATATAAAAAAAAAGCCAATACATTAATCTGTGTTTGCCTTTGCGAATCAGTATATATGTTCGATATTGTGCTATTAACATTCGCACAAAATCGAGCGAATATACCGGATATAGCATGAATTAATGTCCACGATCTACGACACTCGCTCAGGATGAACAAGGAATTTATATAAACAGCTTGGCATTGATAGAAAGGATTCCTCCTTGTGATAGTTGGTGCAAACAAACAGCTCTGCAGTGTTTAAATGCTCCTAAATCGTTTTCGACACCGACCCTGAGCTGAGCCTATGTTGTAAAGACCTGCCATCTACCGGGGGAAGGATTTGCCGCCCGTATGTCAGGTGAGACAACACTTCCGGTCCAGAACAGGCTCGGGCTCGATGAGTCCAATATGGCCGACGGCGCTGCTGTACTTCAGATTTTTTTCCTGTGCCAGACCACCGCCAAACCTGTGCACATAGTGAAAAGGCTATCTTGCTGTAGTCTGCTAGGTTTGGATTGAATGGCATTTAGTTGTGTGTACATGATATGTAACCAGAAAACAGCTGACGTGGATTCGATACTGGTTTGTTGTTGGGGCAGCATAGACAGTGGCACAGCATTAAATCAGCATTGACCTGACTAATTATCATTTATGGTATATATGTTCATTTATGGTATATAGGATCATTTATGGGCATATATGTTTGAACAACTAAACGCATGATTTGTTTATACACAGCGTATGCGCGCACATCTAACACAATCATAAAACTTTGCTCAACGTTGAGGAGTAACGTCATAACTGATGTTCCGCTGTGCAAATGCAAGCATCAATAACTGCTCTCATTTCAGGGAGCCGATACTACACATATGGCTGTATATTGCACAGATCATACGAAATAAACTGTGTCTATGTCATCTGTATGTTACTGCGGCAGTGGTACTTAACTCAATGATATTGAAATCGGCATCGAAAAGTTTTGTTATTTTGATAAAATGTAATCAACGATTAAAATTAATTGCTAAACGTGAACGCCGCTGGTCCAACATATTGTATTATTTATGCATAATGAGCAACATCAGTGACCTGTAGGTAAATTAAAAATAATTGATATCTGTAGACATCCATGCCATCTCCTTCTCCTCTTTTGCAGCGCGTTTGTTGCTCAGAAGCGGTGTTATTTACGTGACTCCGCTGTATTCACCAGATGGCAGCAGTCGTAACCGACAAATAACCTGGCTGAAGGCTGTGTCGCCTGACTGATACGACGGGAAACCAGTTAAATCAATTCACGGAAAAACCCCGACAAAAACACCCGACAGAATGCTTCTAATCGCGCTGCGCTGCGACTGCTAACAGGCACGATACACGTCTTGTCTTCCACTGTTGGCTCATAGCTGGGCCATCGTCTACGACGCTGGCCCAGCTATGAGCCAGCGGCTGACAAACGTGTGCAGTTGGCTGTGTGGTGAGCGGGAATTGCATCAGTCCAAATCTGTATGCCGTTGGATTAAAAGAGATTTTGTAATGTTATACAATACGATAATTTGCAACGTAAATGCCTTGTTTTATTGGGAGCGACGATGCGTTTTGTTCGTTAATGCATCTCTTTTTAACTGAGCTCATGCCGGAAAACAGCGATCGAATGCGCTTTCAGGAAACATTGAAAACCATTCTGACGACGGAGCTGACTTCATTATAACTGGTAACTGAAACAGCTTGCTGCTATGTGCATGCGTGACTATCCAGTTCTGCAGTTACCTCTTTATCACGGAGGTTGCCGTTACACTGAATCTTCGCCATCTTTATGGACAGATAGGAAAGAAACATTTTGTTTCTGTGAAAGCTGAACAGCGAGTGCGGAGAGTGAACCGGATCCGATGTGTGACCGGCTATGGTGTCAACCACAGCACCAGGTCCCCACCATATTGATCTACTGTGGGACCAGCGATGGTGCCGCACCAGCCCCCCCCCCCGCAATATTGGTAAAGTTATGGGCACATTTTGCGATATAGGATATAATAGGAATCCGACTGCTCTCAGATTATATATTTTGTTAAATTCCCGACTGGACTGAGACTTTTCGCATACAATACGGCGAGAAATCGCTTTTTGTCGCCTTGTAGGCTCTAATAATTATTATTCTACTGTCGGGATTGATTCGTCAGCTACCTCCGTTTATCTCTTCTTTCAATACAAATAGCGCTGAAGTAGCGTCCACTGTCCAAGTACACTCAGTTGCTGCACTCAAACAACACTTTGGTACAATGCCGGCTGACTGCTGTGCCGGGGTCTTGGACATTGACCTCAACAGTGTACCGCAAAGACAAAATACAGTAACTCCTTATTTAATAAAATAAGGAGTTACAGCCTTTTGGCTTTGTAGAGGTCCGGATTGATGGCGGTTCATCAATTACAGGTGGATGGGACAGGTGCATTAGGGAATGGACTGGTTGGATGGATCAGCTGCTGTCTAGGTGATCCGGATCAGCAATTAATAATGAAGTCCGAGATTGTGTGGACAGGTAGAGATTGGACTGAAGCAAAGTGGCCTTCATATCCATCCTGTAGGATGACGTTATGTATTTAATGGGGGATTCAACCAGTTAGGTCATATGGCATACATGGCAGACCTGGGTTCAATTCCATTTTTTAAACTCCTGATCAAATCCGATAAAAATATTATATAGTATGGAAACATACATGTATAACATGTATGTTTCCATACTACATAATATTTTATCGGATTTGAAATTTGTTGTCTCCTTGGTTGTTTCCTAATCGTATCCTGGACATCTTAATAGAATTCTGGCCGATGAGGAAGACCAGTACACTGTTATATTTAGGAAATATTAAGCCATTTTTTTGTCTATAGCACTCAAACAGACTAAAGCCGGGCCTCGGAGTTCGAGAACTCCTGTTCTAGTTAACAATTCAGTTTAAAGCGGCATATTTCCTCATCTTTTAATTCAAGACAAAATAGACCCATTGAAAACATACTTCTTTTAAGTCTTTTTATAAAACATACGTCTACAAGTTATGTTTATCTCCATAGCTTTCTGTGTTGGACGTGAACATCTTCCTTTCATTTCCAGCTGTCTTTGCTGAAGCAATTAAAACAACAGGAAAGAGAAAGAAAGAAAAAGCCGCTTTGCCCTGGATGAGTAGAACATACAAAGATCAAACACAAATACTTCAATATTTTAGGGGTGAAATATAAAGTGCAATAAATATTTAATTAACATAAACGTGTATGGTCTAAATAGGAATGATTTTTTGACAAAAAAATAAAATATACATGAATGAAAGAAAACAATAATTATAATAATAGCAAGCTATAAAAATGTTTTCCTTTGCAATACAATATTTTGTCAGCTATGAGAAGTGAATTTGCATTTAGCATCCGGCTATATTTATTTCGATACCTGCCAGTTCTTATCAACAATTCCTTGGATGTGTTTCCTGTATATTTACACGTTCAGGTAAATACATTTTTTGTTTACACTTACACATGCATATGACCTATGAAACAGACACGCTGATCCAATACTGGCCCAGCGTTGTAGACGATGAGCCAACGCCTAACCAGCATTGTATTAGCGTTTTCTGTTTGCTGGGGATTCACCCCAGCGACAACTTTATAATATAAAATCCATAATCTTAATAAACGTCAATGAAAGCACTACAAATACATGTATTGATTGTTACTCATTGAGGTGGTGGATCGCGTGAGTAACACATAATATAAACTGGTAACGTTTCTATTAGATATCATGGCGGCTAAAGGGTTAATTCTTACGTTGCCATGATGTACGGTTACCGTTGCCGTGACAGCATCCGCAAATTGTGTGTCCGTTGCTTTGGCACGCGCGCAATCGTTAGCGTTCCTGTAAATACAGCTAATTGGAGAGGGTGCCCCAAGGTAAACAACATCAATTGACGGACCAGCATCGCAGATTGTGGGCTAGCTGTAAAATAATATTGGGGCAATATAGGGTGTCTGCTACAAAATTGTTTCCCCACAGCACTGCTCTGTAAAGGCGAAATGCAGTATCTGCTTACTTGTAAAGTAAGCAGATACTGCCTTCTGTCTTTACACGACAGAGCAGACGCTGTATATTAGGTAGTAGGTAACTGATCACTTTTATTACAAGAAGATACCGTTATTTGTCTGCATTCCAGCTGATCTTTCGCAAAATATATACAGTAAAGGACAGATACAATACAGAAGCGGATCTCAGCACCATCTAAAAGATTAAATTATAATTGGTCTATTTTCTGAGGGTGTCAATGTTCTAAGCCATGTTAACAGACTGACTGCACGCTGGTGATACACACGATACAGTGAGTGTCTCCCGCCTTTGATCATCCCTAATTACTAGTGTGTTCCTCATAATGATTATAATATTTATTGATTGGCAGCTGATATAATAATCAAATGAAATGGCCGTGTCTTCATGCTTATAGTGTTAATCACTATGCGAGTACAGTGTTCCCTTGCACATCTATGCATGATAGTTGGATGTCATCTTGATATAACTGCCACCTGGTGAATTGGAATAGATCAACGAGGATCCCCAAAACAGAGTCAGGAAATCATCTACTCATACTTTCACAACAAAACTATCGCTAATGTATGAAAATAAATGTGCACATCAAAGCAATCAAATAAAACGCACAATTATCTGTAAATTTTAATAATAACAAAAAACATACAGTAGTCAAGTGATATATTTGAAACATAGACGAAACATGGAATTTACACTCAAATTTAAGAGTGTTTGACTGGACAATGCCTGGCTATTTGAGAAATTTATGCGAAGAGGGATGTCTATACCGCTGAAGCCCTACCACATATCCGACGCAAACCTTTGTGTGGATTCATATTCAGTTGATAAATTGAAATTATTTCCGTTAAAATGTGTTAACGGGTTTGTACGGAAGTAATCACCGCCGTCGATTCCCAATGCATATTCCCATCTACCGTTGATAAGAGATTTTACACTGCAGTGGCGGATATATGGGGGGGGGGGGGTAAGGGGATCCTCCTGACCACTCCTGAACACTTACCACTCAACCTTTACTAGAGTACCAGCTGGGAAGACAATAATAATTATTATTACTCTTTGATGCCTAAAGTTGAAATTGTAGGCGAGAGGATAATTGAATTCATATTCTGTGAAACGCAGTGACTTCACTCCGTGAAAACAAGGTTATATAAGACCCCTCCCACATACTTCATTCTGTGAAACGCAGTGACGTCACTCTGTGAAAACAAGGTTATATAAGACCCCTCCCCCATACTTCATTGTATTAGCAGCTCGGTAAAAAGAAAGAAGGTCGAGGTCATTGAGTTTCACAGAATGAGACTGCTCATTGTATTCTCTCTCTCTCTCTATGTACTCTAACCTGCTAACTCAATGTACTCTGTCTCTTATTGTACTCTCTCAGTTGATATGTGGGATTTTTCAACTTAGCTACCTGTGCTGTCAGGATGGCAATTGTTGACGCAATTCAAAGCTTCAAAAGACAAGCACTGCTGCTATCCCAGCAAACACGAGACATTAAAATAATGTTGATTTAATGTTGGCCCATTGTCTCCGACTCTTGGACAACATTAAATCATCATTGGTTGAGCGTCTCGTGTTTGCTGGACTTTACAAGGCTGTGTATCACTCCACAGAGGGCGTTAACTCGTTCTGACCATGTGGTGGACGATGCTGCACACTGTGTTCGGTGTACTCCTGTGTGATGTTTTGATGTTCCGCCTTCTTACCGTCGTGTTGCCATGGTTACGGCGTTTAATTTAGATTTTGACATCTTGCCTGCAGCACTAGTCCTCCCACAATAAAATAACTTAAACCAGTTGAGCATGTTTTACCATGAACATGTTAATACTACACTGCTTTGCTATGTGTTTGGACCTGCTTGTAAAAATAGGCTCTCTGGAAGAGGGTGCTTCTTACCGTTTTTGTCGTTATTTCAAACAATTCTGCGAAACAAGGTTATATAAGACTCCCTCCCCCATACTTCATTGTATTAGCCAGCTCAGTGAAAACAAAGCAGGTCCAGGTCATTGAGTTTCACAGAATGTCCAGGAGCGGCAGTCTGCTTTATTGTGCCGTAAAGACATTTGGTTGTTGTAGAGTGAATCAGTCAGGAGAGCATGACTCCTGCACAGTCACTTAATGAAAACCTTCGTGTCTGCGATTTTAACAGCTCTTACAAGTTGTCAAGCAGTATCTGAGGTAAATATATCATTATTTTGTCCCCTTTGATGTGAAAGGGTGTGTCTGCCATTTTACATTTTACAAATACAGATACACCCTTTCATATCCAAAGGGGCGATTTATTTCCGACTATTTACATGATCTATCTCTGCATACCTAATATATACACACTTCGCGGGGAATCCTAATTTATACTTGAAGGTAAGTAATTTGAAAGTAAGCAGTTTTTGAATTTGAACGACAGCAGTACAGGGCATTGCTTCTCAAGTGTTATCTTAGCATTTAGTATTTACGTTGTTACGTTATTCTCTCCGATATTGTTTGAACAGTTGTAAAATATAAGACGAAAATTCAAAAAAATAAAGTCAGAGAGCGTTGGGATTCATACAGTTGCTGTCCAAATTTAGAGGACCTGTAGCCACCGCAAGAGGTCCTCATCTCAAAAGCAACAGGTCCACATCTCAAAACAACAGGTCCACATCTCAAAACAACAGGTCCACATCTCAAAGCAACAGGTCAACATCTCAAATATATACTTTGGTAGGTTCAAGTGTCTCGCTTTATTCTAAGGTATGTGGAGGAATTTAATCAAGGCCTACATTTGCTTTGGAATCGCTTTTTCTAATCTTTGCGAAAAATAGGAGTGTGCATGTCCATTTCCGCATATGTATGCTGAGCTGGGCCACATACACCTGTCAAGGAAGCTGTCGCCATCCGGATACAACCAACATAATAGACAAGCTTACATGTGAGCACGCCTTGTTACAGGGTTCAGATTGATTAACAACATCTGCCCATTGAACCTGTCAATCACGTCAGATATCACGTGGTCGCAAATAAGCCAATGATGCACGTCGCGCTGCGTGACAGAGGTAGAGGGTTCCTGAGTGCACGAGTCGAATGGATATTGGGTACTGACCATGCTCAAGGAGAGGGAGAGGTAGTGATATCTTCAAAGCCAAAATGTAGTAACTGCTTTTCCAAGTCAGCAATTACTGCAATAACCCTTCAACCCTTTTATATTGGCAAATTAAATAGTAGATTTTAAACATGTTAAAAATAAAAAAATACATTAATCAACAAGATTTGAAAGTGTGGATTGCGTCAGCGAGGCACAACTTCAAGTGGGTGAAAATTCTAATTAAATCATTTGGCGGTTAAGGGGTTATTGGCTTTGTGCGGTGGTATTGATCATTACGTTGTGTCCTATTCAGTAGACCACTGTCGATTAATTAACCTGGCAATTCGAGAAAAACCCTCACCGGGCGTTGCTGCAACGATTTACTAACTCTTGTGTAGTGTGGAGCAACTTGCAATGAACTCATTTGTCTGTAGGAACTGAATAACCAACCTCACATGACCACAACGCATCTCGATAGTAACCACATGCCCACTTCGGTTCAGAAAGCATGCTATAATCGTGATAATGGCTGTGTTCAGAAGTCTATGCATCTTACTCGTTCCAACCCAGTGAACACCAGGCTTCGGCAATGATTATCCATCTACAAGAGGCTGGCCCAACATTAAGACAAATCTGTTTCACCATCTTTTCGATTGAAAGGCCCGGTACAGGTGTACAAAGGCTCAGTACAGGTTACAAGAGCTCAGTACATGTACACAAAGGCCCAGAACGGATATAACCAGCTTCAGTACATGTGTAGAAAGGCCCATTACATGTGTACAAAGTCTCAATAAAGGTATACAATGGCTCAGTAGATGTTTACAAAGGCCCATTACATGTGTACAAAGGCCCACCACAGATGTACAAAGGCTCAATGCATGTGTACAAAGGCTCAATACAGGTGTACAAAGGCCCAGTACAGATGTACAAAGGCCAAGTACAGAAGTACAAATTACCATTACAGGTGTACGAAGGTCCATTAAAGGGGTATATAGGGTTAGTACAGGTGTACAAGGGCCCATTACAGGTGCACACAGGCTCAGCACATGTATACAAACGATCAGTATAAGTATACAAATGCCCAGTACAGGTGTACAAAGCCTCATTACAAGTGTACACAGATCCAGAACAGGTAAGCCCAGTGCAGGGGTACAAAGGCCCAGTGCAAATATACAAGGGCAATACACGTTTCCACATCTTACTCGTTCTATGTGACTGCCACGAAATATACAATATCCTTCTTCCCTAAGCACGCCAATCTAAGCAAGGCTATAATCTTTTTTAAAGCTGTTTTTTCAGCACATTCAGCGGGAATTAAGTGTATTTAAACATAAATAGTTTAAATAAGATACCGTAACAGGAAATGGGTTAATATAAATATGTGTCCGTCATTTTAAGCTGATAATTGTGTCAACAATTCCAGCTTCAATTGAATGGCAATTAATCTCTGTTGTAATGTTTCACATATAATGGCAATAGCTCTCTGCTGCAATGCTCACATATAGTGGCAACTACTCTCTGTTTTAATGTTAACATTCAGTAGCAATTGCTCTCTGTTCAGTGTTGTAATGCTCACATATAGTAGCAATTGCTCGCTCTTGTAATGTTCCACATATAGTGGCAATTGCTCTCTTTTCAGTGTTGTAATCTTCCACAAATAGTGGCAATTGCTGTCTGTTGTAATGTTCCACACATAGTGGCAATGACTCTCTGCTGTAATGTTTCACATATAGTGGCAATTGCTCTCTTTTCAGTGTTGTAATCTTCCACAAATAGTGGCAATTGCTCTCTGCTGTAATGTTCCACACATAATGGCAATGACTCTCTGTTGTAATGTTCCACAAATAGTGGCAATTGCTAGCTCTTGTATTGTTCCACATATAGTGGCAATTGCTCTCTGTTGTAATGTTCCACATATAGTGGCAATTGCTCTCTGTTGTAATGTTCCACACATAGTGGTAATTGCTCTCTGTTGTAATGTTCCACATATAGTGCCAATTGCTCTCTGTTGTAATGTTCCACATATAGTGGCAATGGCTCTCTTTTATAATGTTCAACATATATTGGCAATGGCTCTCTTTTATAATGTTCCACATATAGTGGCAATGGCTCTCTTTTATAATGTTCAACATATAGTGGCAATGGCTCTCTTTTATAATGTTCAACATATAGTGGCAATGGCTCTCTTTTATAATGTTCAACATATAGTGGCAATGGCTCTCTTTTATAATGTTCAACATATAGTGGCAATGGCTCTCTTTTATAATGTTCAACATGTAGTGGCAATGGCTCTCTTTTATAATGTTCAACATATAGTGGCAATGGCTCTCTTTTATAATGTTCAACATATAGTGACAATGGCTCTCTTTTATAATGTTCCACATATAGTGGCAATGGCTCTCTTTTATAATGTTCAACATATAGTGGCAATGGCTCTCTTTTATAATGTTCCACATATAGTGGCAATGGCTCTCTTTTATAATGTTCAACATATAGTGGCAATGGCTCTCTTTTATAATGTTCAACATATAGTGGTAATTGCTCTCTTTTATAATGTTCCACATATAGTGGCAATGGCTCTCTTTTATAATGTTCCACATATAGTGGCAATGGCTCTCTTTTATAATGTTCAACATATATTGGCAATGGCTCTCTTTTATAATGTTCCACATATAGTGGCAATGGCTCTCTTTTATAATGTTCCACATATAGTGGCAATGGCTCTCTTTTATAATGTTCCACATATAGTGGCAATGGCTCTCTTTTATAATGTTCAACATATAGTGGCAATGGCTCTCTTTTATAATGTTCAACATATAGTGGTAATTGCTCTCTGTTGTAATGTTCCACATGTAGTGGCAATTGCTCTCTTTTATAATGTTCAACATACAGTGATAATTATTGCTCTCTGTTTTAATATTCTGCTCCTAGAGTTGAAGGGTCAATAGCCAGATATACCATGCAAACAAGAGACGTTGATCCCTTGTTGTTTTAATGTTACACCAGCGTCACAGATGGTGGCCCAACATTAAACCAATAGGGTCCATCTACTGTGTTTGCTGGAACGCTTTCAGGTTAGTGTGTGCGAGATTAAGATATCCAAGCGTTGGTACATACTTATTACGCATTTTTATAAATTAAGAAAATGTAATATTATATAATAACCTACGTGTCTGGACTTGAATTACATTGGTATAACATGATTCTCTAATTTTTCCTTTAGTACCAAACAAGTTAATATGCGTTTTCTACTTTTATATAAACTGTATCTTAGCGCAGTTGAAATAACAAATAGTTTAAAATAACAAATTAGATCATGAAAATTGAACTGTTGAACATTTTAAAACGACCTTAATTGTAATCATCATTTTCGTCATGATGAATAATCCAATGTTTCTGATCCTGTTAGGACACTACATGACACTGCCACCCGTAGCGCTGACACTACATGACACTGGCACCCGTAGCGCTGACACTACATGACAATGACACCCGTAGCGCTGACACTACAAGACACTGGCACCCGTAGCGCTGACACTACATGACACTGGCACCCGTAGCGCTGACACTACATGACAATGACACCCGTAGCGCTGACACTACATGACACTGGCACCCGTAGCGCTGACACTACATGACAATGACACCCGTAGCGCTGTCACTACATGACACTGGCACCCGTGGCGCTGACACTACATGACACTGCCACCCATAGCGCTGACACTACATGACACTGGCACCCGTAGCGCTGACGCTACATGACAATGACACCCGTAGCGCTGACACTACATGACACTGCCACCCGTAGCGCTGACACTACATGACACTGCCACCCGTAGCGCTGACACTACATGACAATGACACCCGTAGCGCTGACACTACATGACACTGGCACCCGTAGCGCTGACACTACATGACACTGCCACCCGTAGCGCTGACACTACATGACACTGGCACCCGTAGCGCTGACACTACATGACAATGACACCCGTAGCGCTGACACTACATGACACTGCCACCCGTAGCGCTGACACTACATGACACTGGCACCCGTAGCGCTGACACTACATGACAATGACACCCGTAGCGTTGACACTACATGACACTGCCACCCGTAGCGCTGACACTACATGACACTGGCACCCGTAGCGCTGACACTACATGACAATGACACCCGTAGCGCTGACACTACATGACAATGACACCCTTAGCGCTGACACTACATGACACTGGCACCCGTAGCGCTGACACTACATGACAATGACACCCGTAGCGCTGACACTACATGACACTGTCACCCGTAGCGCTGACACTACATGACACTGGCACCCTTAGCGCTGACACTACATGACAATGACACCCGTAGCGCTGACACTACATGACAATGACACCCTTAGCGCTGACACTACATGACACTGGCACCCGTAGCGCTGACACTACATGACAATGACACCCGTAGCGCTGACACTACATGACACTGTCACCCGTAGCGCTGACACTACATGACACTGGCACCCGTAGCGCTGACACTACATGACAATGACACCCGTAGCGCTGACACTACATGACACTGCCACCCGTAGCGCTGACACTACATGACACCGCCACCCGTAGCGCTGACACTACATGACACTGGCACCCGTAGCGCTGACACTACATGACAATGACACCCGTAGCGCTGACACTACATGACACTGGCACATGTAGCGCTGACACTACATGACAATGACACCCGTAGCGCTGACACTACATGACACTGCCACCCGTAGCGCTGACACTACATGACACTGGCCCCCGTAGCGCTGACACTACATGACACTGACACCCGTAGCGCTGACACTACATGACACTGGCCCCCGTAGCGCTGACACTACATGACACTGCCACCCGTAGCGCTGACACTGCATGACACTGGCACCCTTAGCGCTGACACTACATGACACTGGCACCCGTAGCGCTGACACTACATGACACTGGCACCCGTAGCGCTGCCACTACATGACACTGCCACCCATAGCGCTGACACTACATGACACTGGCACCCTTAGCGCTGACACTACATGACAATGACACCCGTAGCGCTGACACTACATGACACTGGCACCCTTAGCGCTGACACTACATGACACTGGCACCCGTAGCGCTGACACTACATGACACTGCCACCCGTAGCGCTGAAACTACATGACAATGACACCCGTAGCGCTGACACTACATGACACTGCCACCCGTAGCGCTGCCACTACATGACACTGCCACCCGTAGCGCTGACACTACATGACACTGGCACCCGTAGCGCTGACACTACATGACACTGCCACCCGTAGCGCTGACACTACATGACACTGCCACCCGTAGCGCTGACACTACATGACACTGCCACCCGTAGCGCTGACACTACATGACACTGGCACCCGTAGCGCTGACACTACATGACAATGACACTCGTAGCGCTGACACTACATGACACTGTCACCCGTAGCGCTGACACTACATGACACTGGCACCCGTAGCGCTGACACTACATGACAATGACACCCGTAGCGCTGACACTACATGACACTGCCACCCGTAGCGCTGCCACTACATGACACTGCCACCCGTAGCGCTGACACTACATGACACTGGCACCCTTAGCGCTGACACTACATGACACTGCCACCCGTAGCGCTGACACTACATGACACTGCCACCCGTAGCGCTGACACTACATGACACTGGCCTCCGTAGCGCTGACACTACATGACACTGCCACCCTTAGCGCTGACACTACATGACACTGCCACCCGTAGCGCTGACACTACATGACACTGCCACCCGTAGCGCTGACACTACATGACACTGGCCTCCGTAGCGCTGACACTACATGACAATGACACCCGTAGCGCTGACACTACATGACACTGGCACCCGTAGCGCTGACACTACATGACACTGGCACCCGTAGCGCTGACACTACATGACACTGGCACCCGTAGCGCTGACACTACATGACAATGACACCGTTAGCGCTGACACTACATGACAATGACACCCGTAGCGCCGACACTACATGACACTGCCACCCGTAGCGCTGACACTACATGACACTGCCACCCGTAGCGCTGACACTACATGACAATGGCACCCTTAGCGCTGACACTACATGACAATGACACCCTTAGCGCTGACACTACATGACACTGCCACCCGTAGCGCTGACACTGCATGACACTGACACCCGTAGCGCTGACACTACATGACACTGCCACCCGTAGCGCTGACACTACATGACACTGGCACCCGTAGCGCTGACACTACATGACAATGCCACCCGTAGCGCTGACACTACATGACACTGCCACCCGTAGCGCTGACACTACATGACAATGGCACCCTTAGCGCTGACACTACATGACAATGACACCCTTAGCGCTGACACTACATGACAATGACACCCTTAGCGCTGACACTACATGACAATGACACCCGTAGCGCTGACACTACATGACAATGACACCCGTAGCGCTGACACTACATGACACTGCCACCCGTAGCGCTGACACTACATGACACTGGCACCCGTAGCGCTGACACTACATGACAATGACACCCGTAGCACTGCCACTACATGACAATGACACCCGTAGCGCTGACACTACATGACAATGACACCCGTAGCGCTGACACTACATGACACTGGCACCCTTAGCTCTGACACTACATGACACTGGCACCCGTAGCGCTGACACTACATGACAATGACACCCGTAGCGCTGACACTACATGACACTGCCACCCGTAGCGCTGACACTACATGACACTGGCACCCGTAGCGCTGACACTACATGACAATGACACCCGTAGCGCTGACACTACATGACACTGCCACCCGTAGCGCTGACACTACATGACACTGCCACCCGTAGCGCTGACACTACATGACAATGCCACCCGTAGCGCTGACACTACATGACACTGCCACCCGTAGCGCTGACACTACATGACACTGCCACCCGTAGCGCTGCCTATAGGAAGCTGTTCTTGTTGCGAAATGCCACGGTTCAACCTGATGCAGTATACATATTCACTTTACTAATTCTGTGAAACGCAGTGACATCACTCGGTGAAAAAAAGGTTATATAACACCCCTCCCCCATACTTCATTCTTTGAAACGCAGTGACGTCACTCGGTGAAAAAAAGGTTATATAACACCCCTCCCCCATACTTCATTCTTTGAAACGCAGTGACGTCACTCGGTGAAAAAAAGGTTATATAACACCCCTCCCCCATACTTCATTCTTTGAAACGCAGTGACGTCACTCGGTGAAAAAAAGGTTATATAACACCCCTCCCCCATACTTCATTCTTTGAAACGCAGTGACGTCACTCGGTGAAAAAAAGGTTATATAACACCCCTCCCCCATACTTCATTCTTTGAAACGCAGTGACGTCACTCGGTGAAAAAAAGGTTATATAACACCCCTCCCCCATACTTCATTCTTTGAAACGCAGTGACGTCACTCGGTGAAAAAAAGGTTATATAACACCCCTCCCCCATACTTCATTCTTTGAAACGCAGTGACGTCACTCGGTGAAAAAAAGGTTATATAACACCCCTCCCCCATACTTCATTCTTTGAAACGCAGTGACGTCACTCGATGAAAACAAGGTTATATAAGCACCCTACCCCATAATTCATTGTAATAGCCAGCTCGGTGAAAATAAAGGAGGTCGAGGTCATTGAGTTTCACAGAATACTAATATCAGGCTGAGCAGCACCATATCGCAACAAGAATAGCTCTCCATAAGCAGCATGCTACATGTAGAGGATCTGGTACAGGAGGACACTTTTATTTTACACTCAGCGACCTAGAGCTGAATTACGGTTGATCTGCAGATTGGAGGGGGGGGGGGATGGATATGTGCGGTTTGATTGATAGGCCATTGATTAACTACTTATTTATCAATTAACTTATGCTAGCGTACACGGCAATGATCTGACTGTACATGAGGCATAATCTCATGTACAGTCCGATCATGGCCGTGTACGCTAGCAAACGTGTATTAACTAATTAATTAAGTAATACGTTAATTAAACCATCAAACCACACTACGCCCCCCCCCCCCCAGTGGTTCTGTAGAGCCGAAAAGGCAGTAAATTCTTACTCAAAAAGTAAGAATTTACTGTCTTTTCGGCCCTTTTCCACACTGCCTTATCTACACGGCAGTACTGCCTTTCGGCTTTGCACGGCATCAGTTTTCCATAAATGACTTACAGCCATACGGATCGGGTCCCTGTCCACCTACAATCCACTCAGGTCCGTAAATTATGGGACACGCAGCTCTCTTAAATTCTGGATCGCGCACGTTCGGGACACCGTATCAGTCTGGAACACGTGTGAGCATGGGAGCGGGGTGGGATTGTAAACGGACTGCTCGGCCTCCAACTGAAGGACACCCAGTTGACAGGGAGACTCCGAGTCGCGCTGATTCGGTCCCAAAACGTGGATTGCTGATAAACGTCTTTGATTAGGACGTTGTGTAATTGAGTGATCGGTCACTGGCGTGGCAGTTTAGTCAGATGTTATTGATCAGATTGCTGTATAAAACAGTATATATGTTTACTTGACAATTGCGCAGTTTCTACTGTTTATATACAATAAACATGTTTAAATATAACATAGTTGTATATTGTTAACCCCCAATCACGTCTATAGCCGTATATTGTTAACCCCCTATCACGTCTATAGCTGTATATTGTTAACCCCCTTCCCGTCTATAGCTGTATATTGTTAACCCCCCATCACGTCTATAGCTGTATGTTGTTAACCCCCCATCACGTCTATAGCCGTATATTGTTAACCCCCTATCCCATCTATAGCTGTATATTGTTAGCCCCCCCCCCCTATCCCGTCTATAGCTGTATATTGTTAGCCCCCCCCCCCCCCTATCACGTCTATAGCCGTATATTGTCAACCCCCATCACGTCTATTGCTGTATATTGTTAACCCCCCTATCACGTCTATTGCTGTATATTGTTGACCCCCCATCACGTCTATAGCCGTATATTGTTAACCCCCTATCCCGTCTATAGCTGTATATTGTTAGCCTCCCCCCCCCTCCCCCCTATCCCGTCTATAGCTGTATATTGTTAGCCTCCCCCCCCCCTCCCCCCTATCCCGTCTATAGCTGTATATTGTTAACATGATGGTAGACGCCAATCATACACACTGGAAAAGGGAAACCAAAGGGTTGACATGATGTTAGATGTCAAAAAGGAAAAAGGAAAACCAGTTATAGAATGCAATGATTCATGACTGTCATAGTTTTACATCCGGCCATTTTTTTCTTAATCATTCCTAACTATTAGACGGTATCGCCGTATTTTACAGAAACATGCATACTTGACAGAAAACGTGCAGTAGTCTGGCATTTGTGGAGCCTGACATTTTGCAGACCTCCGTTGTATTTTTCTCTGGAATTCTCCATACCTATCGGAGCATCCTTATCCTCCGTAGATAGCGTTTCCAGTTCAGTTTTTTTTAGAGTGGTACCCCAGTACAAAGCTCGTCTGATGCTGGGCCATCGTTGAATGTTGGTTCTCGCGTTGGATCGTATTAACCGTGCTATGCAATCCTTGCTGCGGATATTCACCTCTATTGATTTTGAGGTCTCTTTGCATCAGATGCAGAGTGAATCATATAGTTATGTAAACCTGGTAAACAGGACTGATCTTATATTGATATTTAGATTGTATAGGGATGCTTGATTACGTAAGACGAATGGAGCGGACTGAGAGAAGGTGGTGGGAACCGGTCCATAGACTTTGGACCGATGCTGGGAATATGCGACTCCAATCAAAATAAATGTGTTGGCGTTTGGGAAACCTAGCTGCTACCGGGCTATCGTAATAAATGTGGTGGCGTTTGGGAAACCTAGCTGTTACCGGGCTATCGTAATAAATGTGGTGGCGTTTGGGAAACCTAGCTGTTACCGGGCTATCGTAATAAATGTGGTGGCGTTTGGGAAACCTAGCTGTTACCGGGCTATCGTAATAAATGTGGTGGCGTTTGGGAAACCTAGCTGTTACCGGGCTATCGTAATAAATGTGGTGGCGTTTGGGAAACCTAGCTGCTACCGGGCTATCGTAATAAATGTGGTGGCGTTTGGGAAACCTAGCTGTTACCGGGCTATCGTAATAAATGTGGTGGCGTTTGGGAAACCTAGCTGTTACCGGGCTATCGTAATAAATGTGGTGGCGTTTGGGAAACCTAGCTGCTACCGGGCTATCGTAATAAATGTGGTGGCGTTTGGGAAACCTAGCTGTTACCGGGCTATCGTAATAAATGTGGTGGCGTTTGGGAAACCTAGCTGTTACCGGGCTATCGTAATAAATGTGGTGGCGTTTGGGAAACCTAGCTGTTACTGGGCTATCGTAATAAATGTGGTGGCGTTTGGGAAACCTAGCTGTTACTGAACTATCGTAATAAATGTGGTGGCGTTTGGGAAACCTAGCTGTTACTGAACTATCGTAATAAATGTGGTCGCGTTGGAGAAACCGAGCTTTTACCGGTTTACTGTAAACCTAGCTGTCACCGGGTTACTGTAAACCTATAGGTCATACGCCCGATATCGCGAACCACGTTTTTTGTCATTTAAAAAATATTTGGTGACTAAATAATTTGTTTTTTAACTCCATTCAACTTGCCAAGTTATACGCCGCCTATTTCTGACGTTTTTCGGCAAAATATACTTTACATCGTCTGATCCTTTCTTTGTCATGTATGATGACAGGTGCAATTCATTCATCATTAGAGCGGTGGGCGATATTAAGTGCGATTCGGGAATATCGGTACACATAACAAAGAAAGGACTTCCCAAGTTAAAAAAAAAATTAAACAAAAATTATACCTGGAGATCGCCGGAAATGTTAGTGAGTTGGATAGAAGTAAAAAAAAAATTCAGCCAGTAAATATTTCTCTAAGTGGCGATAAACGTGGCTCGCGATATTGGGCGTACGACCTATAGCTGTTACTGGGTAACTGTATATATAGCTCTTACCGGGTTATCGTAAACCTAGCTGTTAGCAGGTTATTGTAAACCTAGGTGCTACCAGGTTATTGTAAATCTAGGTGTTATCGGGTTATTGTAAACCTAGCTGTTAGCAGGTTATTGTAAACCTAGCTGTTACCGGGTTATTGTAAACCTAGCTGCTACCGGGTTATTGTAAACCTAGGTGTTACTGGGTTATTGTAAACCTAGCTGTTAACAGGTTGTCGTGAACCTAGCTGTTACCGGGTTATTGTAAACCTGGCTGTTACCGGGTTATCGTAAACATAGCAGTTAGCAGGTTATTGTAAACCTAGGTGTTACCGGGGTATTGTAAACCTTGCTGTTACCGGGTAATTGTAAACCTAGGTGTTACCGGGTTATTGTAAACCTAGCTGTTACCGGGTTGTAACCTGTCTGCTACCGGGTTGTAATCTAGCAGTTACCGGGTTACTGTAAACCTAGCTGTTACCGGGTTATTGTAAACCTAGGTGTTGCCGGGTTATTGTAAACCTAGCTGTTACCGGGTTGTAACCTAGCTGTTACCGGTTGTAATCTAGCGGTTACCGGGTTACTGTAAACCTAGCTGTTACCGGGTTACTGTAAACCTAGCTGTTACCGGGTTACTGTAAACCTAGCTGTTACCGGGTTACTGTAAACCTAGCTGTTACCGGGTTGTTGTAAACCTAGGTGTTACCGGGTTACTGTAAACCTAGCTGTTACCGGGTTACTGTAAACCTAGCTGTTACCGGGTTGTAATCTGGGGGTTACCGGGTTATTGTAAACCTAGCTGTAACCGGGTTGCCGTAAGCCTAGCTGTTACCGGGTTGTAATCTAGCTGTTACCGGGTTATTGTAAACCTAGCTGTTAGCAGGTTATTGTAAACCTAGCGGTTACCGTGTTATTGTAAACCTAGCTGTTACTGGGTTATCGTAAACCTGTCTGTTACCAGGTTATCGTAAACCTAGCGGTTACCGGGTTATTGTAAACCTAGCTATTACTGGGTTATCGTAAACCTGTCTGTTACCGGGTTACTGTAAACCTAGGTGTTATCTGGTCACTGTAAACCTAGGTGTTACTGGGTTATCATAAACCTAGCTGTTACCGGGTTATCGTAAACCTAGCTGTTACCGGGTTGTAATCTAGCGGTTACCAGGTTATTGCAAACCTAGCTGTTACCGGGTTATCGTAAACCTAGCTGTTACCGGGTTATCGTAAACCTAGCTGTTACCGGGTTATCGTAAACCTAGCTGTTACTGGGTTATCTTAAACCTAGCAGTTACCGGGTTGTAACCTAGCTGTTACCAGGTTGTAATCTAGCGGTTACCGGGTTATCGTAAACCTAGCTGTTATCAGATTGTAACCTAGCAGTTACTGGGTTATCGTAAACCTAGCTGTTACCGGGTTGTAACCTAGCTGTTACCGGGTTGTAATCTAGCTGTTACCGGGTTATCGTAAACCTAGCTGTTATCAGGTTGTAACCTAGCAGTTACCGGGTTATCGTAAACCTAGCTGTTACCGGGTTATTGTAAACCTAGCTGTTACCAGGTTATTGTAATGATCTACCCCACCCTTTCCCAGCTAAGTTGTCTTATTTACATTTTCACCCGATAATAGGTGTGTCTCGCTACAGCGACTCACAACTTCAAGTCGAAGAAAAGTATACAAATTTGTTTTATTTGAAAATGTTTAAACACTCATTTTCTTCCCAATAACACTGATTTAATCGAGTAATAAAGCTGATTAAAGCGACTGTAGTCACAACCTAAATGCCTACTTTCATGTCAACAGTTGTCACATTATCGGACGGCAGTATACTGCTATGCAAAAAGCCGAAAGACATTATCAGCTCACCTATAAAGTAAGTAAATACTGCCTTTTGGTTTTGCAAGGCAGTATACTGCAATGTGAAGGCAAACAGCAGTAACAGCGCAGGTAAAATGTGCGCAGCTACTCCCTGGTGATGGACCCGGCCCCGATTGCTTATTCGTATCGACTGGGGCTGGTAACCTGGGGGTACCAAGTTCGAATCCCGGTCGAAACGAATATTTGTCATCGTGGTTGTGCATATACAGTGCTCCAAACTGTTCAAAGGCATGGAGTGTACAGTACTGCATATTGTACTGTGCACTATAAAAAACCCTTGAAGTCATTCGAAATAAGAGTAGGGCATAGTGCCGGATTCGGGCTTCCTTCTGTCGCGATATTGCCATGATTGTGCAGAAAGCGACGTAAAACAATATTCATATATGCCTGGTGATGGACAAAACGTGCAGTGAAATGTTAACGATACTGAGATATCGGGCCATCACTGAACGGTTTTAGTTCTATATATCCACATAGATGTATGTACACATATTGGTATGTATGCATCATTGTTGTATCTATTTCACTCTTCCCATTCCAAATAAACGTTCAGTATGATGTAATATGCTTCAATAGTTTCTCAGTATACCACAATATGTCAAACAGAAAGAACGAAATTCGATAGATTCGTAGATCAGAATGTACGAGGCGCGCAGCGCCGAGGACATTTGGATCTACTAATCTATCGTAATTGAGTTCTTTCTTCGACTTAAAATGCACAAAATAGGTACATATGTTCCAAGATTTCATATAGAAAAATGCAATTTCATTTTCAGCATGGCATATAATTAACCGCGAAAAACATTAGCCATTTCATGGTTAAACCCGCATATTGTGCAAGTATTAAAAATAACAGTACAATCGCAGATCTGAATGTACTGTCTTAGCAATAGACTGACGTCACAGGTGTAGTTTAAACCGGCAGAATCTCACATGTTTTATTGCTTTACGTTTCTTTCTACATCTTGTCTCAATAACGACAGAACGAATGTTCTACTCAAGTGACTTCAGTGATCATTTTTAGTACACCGTACCATACGTATCACTGCACAACATTTGAACAGTTTGGGACACTATTTATGCACAGCAATTACGACAGATATTCAACCCAGCCTGGAATCAAACCCACTCTTTTAATGAGTCATCGCGGTCGATTCAGCTGTAAAGAACTGCTTATATTATATTACCGTGAAAATTTAAAATACGGTAACTACAGTAAAAAGTAGTCCTGCGCAGCAACTAGCCTCCTAGCAGATACAAGAAGCTGAATAAATGTTGGTTTAACGTTGGCCCACCGCCTACGACGTTGGAACAACGTTAAACCAACATTGAATCAACGTCGGGTTGCTGCTCGGCCTTGGCTGCACGAAGCACAGTATATAGATTGATAGAAAACTTCAGCAGACGTTAAATAAGGGAGCATGCAAAAACATCGGGTACATGAGGAAGAAGACAGTCATACATGTGGTACAAGCTTTGTAGAGCAGCCAGTGAACATAGCAGGTTCACATTAATCATCAGCCGTCTGAGGAGGCTGAACAGGATCTCTGCTGATTAGAGCTGACAGGGAATATTGGCCCAACACTGGACCAGCAATGGGTGAGCGTCTCTATCTCTCTCTCCGGAATCTAGTTGAATTCTATTTAGCTCCCCAGTTGAGCTAGAAGGGCAAGTCATAATATCACCAGCTGGGTGAAGGTTTTCGTACTGTAGTATTACATAATGATTGTGGGTAAGTTTGTCTGTTTTGTACATATGTATGAAGGTAAGTACATACTGATTCGTCTATAATTCTCTCCCACCGGCTCAATAAATGGATATTTGCCATACCCGCCGGCCGGCTCGGAGCCTGATATATGCCAGAAGTAGTAAGATTTTTGTACATTAACGGCATACAGGAGTTGTTAACATTGCCGTTCATCTGAAGATATTACACGTGAAAACTGAATGATAATTTTACATAAAAGAATAATTTATAATTATCTGCATTTAAATCATAACCCTTTTAACAACACACATTGATCTCATTTATACTTTGTAATAAAAGGAACTAAACGTGCTTATTTTTTTTCTGTTGATAGTGTACAATAATGTTATGTAATGTGTTTATGAATTGGTAAGTAATTAAATATAAACCGTCCCCTCGGCGCTAGAAGCTCTCATCTTATATAAGATGGCCTATTCGATTATAATTCGTGAGAATGTATGGGTTGTAAACCGAGATAACGGATTATGTTCAAGTCGAAAAATAAATGCTCACTCACCGAAGTTGGTCTCCACTGCGCCCATGTATTCTGACGTCATGAACTGTTGAAGTAAGGCTGTTTTGCCCACCCCATGACGTCCCAGCACCAGAACACGTAGAGGCGGGGTGGCGGACGACGAGGTACGGCTATGCTGAGTGACTAGGGCTCCTCGTGGTCTGCAGGGAGAGACTAGCCTGTCCAGGGGAAGCAAATCAGGTGCAGAGGCTGGTGATGGAGGTGTCACGCGCACTATTTTTGGAGAAGTGGTCGGGGTTTTGCCGGTTCGACCCCCAGAGGCCGCGGCCGCCGCGGCAGCCCGCTTCTTCCTCTTGAAGGAGTCGCCTCTGTTGATGATACCCCTGGAAGAGGTGGTGAAGTTCCTCACCACACACACGTTGTCAGCCTGAAGGATCTGCAGCTGTTCCAACTTGGCAGTGACGGCCTCGTCCAGAGGCAGACTGTCTCTGCGGGCACTCAGACTGCTGTTACTGCTACTCCGTGGGGTGTGACCTCCATCACCTCCTTTAATCTCTCTAGAGCTGCTGGGACGGTGCATCTTTTTCCACGAGCTGGAGCGACTGTGTGGAGCAGAGTGACTCTTCGTGTCTGCATCTGGTGTCTGGAGAGTGTTACGTGCTGGAGGGGAATTATTACCTTCTGGCTGTACTGTAGATGACCTCCTTCTTGGAGACCTTCCTCCATTGCCCTCACCAGGTCTTGGTGAAGGACTTCCCTTGGTGCGCCGAGATGAGGGATACTTACAACTGGCCGTCCTTCTGGGGGTTGAAGACGGTTCTGCCACCGTGAGCTGGGTACCAAACAGAGATTCATTAGGGACACTCCCTCTTCTGACGTCCAGGGCTTGCTGCTGCTCGGCTAGCTCCTTAGCCTGAAGAGCAGCACGGGCAAAATACACATCAAACTCGTCCTCTTGTAACATTGTCCCCTCCGACTTCATAACGACTGAGATATCCCACCACACATCGGCTCCCTCGCCGATCTACCTGTAAAACAAACATACGTTATGTATACGGGTCATTACAATATGCAAATCTAAAACAGAAGATTATGTACACCTTTAATTTTACCGTTGACAACAGTATTTTTTGGTTCCATGGTAAAACGATTCTATACACTTGTGAAGCCTATATCTCGTCTTGTCGACATTTCATCAATATTTACTTATACATTTTAAATCCATACATATTACAACAGCTCAAAGGTACGGTAATAACAACTTGTTAGATGTCTAATATGAACATAATAAAGTATCATGACATGACAATCATTGTGGGGACCGTCTTGAGACGTCAGATTTTGATGTCTAAAGACGTCAGATTCTGACGTCTTCAGACGTCAGATTCTGACGTCTGAAGACGGTCCCTGCATTAAAAAAATTAAAAAAATTATGATGGCCGAAGACGCATAACATTGGTGAAACAAAGCGGAAAGAGCTAACTAAAACATTTATGATGATTTGAAATTGAAAAAACCCTTTGGTCTCCATGTTTAATACACAAATGTATCAGAGTTGTAAAGGCTAATATGTAATATGGTTGGCCCACCGTTTATGACGCTGACGCAACGTTACAGCAACATTGCATCAAGATGTTTGTGGTTTCTGGGTGATGTTATTTGCATTTATATAGTTTGAGGTCGCGTTTACCAGATATATCTACACGCGTCAGGGATAAAATAACAGCCTTGTAAAATAAGAGTTCAAGAGTATAGTTCATCTCACGCAAAACAGACACTGCTAGAAGACAGGTTGTTTCCATAGCATTTTTCTTTTCTACATAGACGCCAAACGGGAACATCTGGTATGGTGTGCAAAGCCAGAGGACAGTGACTGCCTAATTGAGAATAATTTTTTGTTTTGGATTGGTGTTCTGTTGACCAGCCGGTCTTCCGCGGTAACTCACTCGGTTCGACTGTGAGCTCGTAACAAGGACGTATTGGGTTTGAGTCCCCACGTGGCTGGATGCTGACCATCATGTTTGGCCACCTGTAGTGTTCCAAACTGTTCAATGGCCACGAGCGTGCAATATTTACTTTCGTCATATGTCATTGGTCCTTAACATAAACTTGGCAACGAAAGATCGAAATTTTTAGAAGACAGTGGGCTGGAATTCGAGCTTCCTTTTGTCGTGATTACGCCACAAAGAGCTTGGAGTGACATAAGAGCACAGTCGCTAATTTTAAAAATTGATTGGACGACGGACATGTCTGGAATAATGACATAGTGTTAATATTAGTGTTACGTGGCATGTATTACCAGCTTACAGTTGACAGTTATTGTGGACAGGGGAGGCTACCACAACAGTCAACCCTGCCATCGCCAAGCTCAGCAATAAGCGCTTTTAATTCGTTTTATTTGCCGATCAAATCACTGTTATCTGGAATTAAAATACACCCGTGATGTAGTCTATTTTTAAAACAGTATATTCGCATCTACGAATCTACTGTTATTTTGTACTGGTCGGGCACAATATACGGGTTTAACCTGAAACTGCATGTCTAATATTTCATGGTTTAGCCATACTGACAATGAAATTGAGGTTTCCTATATCAAATTTTGGAACAAATGCACATATTCTGTGTATTTTAAGTCGAAGAAAGAACTTAATTACAATAGATTCGTAGATCAGAAAATACTCGGCGCTTTGCGCCCCGTACATTCGGATCTACGAAGCTATCGAATTCCTGACTGAATCCTTGACTGAATCGACCGCTTAAACAAGTTAAACGTCAAGATCTGCAAATATTTTGTCACAAATTAAAAAAATATGAGTATAATTTTCAACTATGTTTTTCTACAGCGAAGCGACACAACTTTAAGCGGGGAAAATATAAATTAGTTAACAAAGAGCTAATATAATTAAATATATAGCAGTCATACTTGATGTTACAGCTATAGTGGGATTCATTAGTAGTCACTGCAAATCAGCAAAAATCACTCACAACGGATAAAGTTAATTCTACTGTAACGTTAGTAATCAATTGAGCAATTGCTGCCTAACACCGCGTATGTATGCATTATAAATGAACACAATCGTTTGTTCGAGCTGTCTCACTGGCGGCCGAGGTGTTCATTTCCATCCAAGAGAAGTAAATAACGCTTGTATTCAAGTATCGAAAGAGATAGCTAGGTTTTACTCATCTGGCGTGACATGGAATAGCAACGCTTTGCAAAAACTAGGTAATAAACGAGCGGTTTTTTTGCGTTGATTTTGCACATGAATTGGAGCAATGACGTAATCAAATGTTTTTGTATGAGATCACGCAGATAGTCATAGTTTCATTCTGGGATCGTGAGGGAATTTTTAAACGTTGGTTTTATGTGTGATCAGCGTCAGCGACGCTGATCACACATAAAACCAACGTAGAACCAGCGTTGTGTATCACCCGGATCAGATTCGGGTGTGTCATCACTGAACACCAGCGGCGGTCCATCATGCTACACACCAGGGGGCGCCTCGTCAGTCATCTTGAAAAAATGCGCCCCCTGCACAGAGTCGGTGTAACTTTACAAGGGTGGCAACGACATGCGAACCACTGCATGCAAAGTCTCAGGGGAAGTATCTGCTTACATGGATAATAAGCTGCTACTTCATTTAGAATTTGCACGACGAAATGCCTGCCGTAATAATATCAAGTATATGAAGGTATCTGGGAATATGTGGTGTTATCATCAGGGCAGAGCCTTTAAATTAAATCATGAGTACAGCTGCGGCTACATAAAGAGAAGCCGGTACATCCGTATCAGTTCTTGTTAAGTTCAAGGGACAATCAGATGGATGTCTAAGCACAATCATGTTAATAACCATACTATATTATGACTGAGCGACAAACATCAGTGTGTGTACGCGAATCCCAATCCACAGCCCTTATTCAATAGTACGAGTGGCGAGTTCCTTCAAGATCAGTATAATTTGATGTATGTTATAACATCAATTAAAACAATTATAACCCTATGTGGCGTCCATGGATATTAATATCAATAATTTTGAATACAATTATATGCTTATTTGTCGCCCATGAATACTAAGATTATAAGCCTATTTGTTGTCGATGTATATTAATATCAATTACTACAATTATAGGCCTATCTGTCGTCCCTGGACAGTGATATCAATTACTACAATATAGGTCTATTTGTCGTCCATGGATATTAATTACCAGTAAATTAACAGCGATGCTCGAATTGTCGATTTTTTCATTCGTTCAAAGCTGGAATTCTTGAAGCAAATGACGAAAACATATGTTTATTTATGAAAATAGACAAATCGCAAATTGAATTATTTGATTATAATGTAGCTGTGCATTTATCAAAAATAATTCTATTATTTTCAGTGACATTTTGCTTAATGAGACTAGGGTTAAGCTGGAAACCGTATAATCACTGTATATACAGGCTTAGCAGGACTGGGGTTAAGCTGGAAACCGTATAATCACTGTATATACAGGCTTAGCAGGACTGGGGTTAAGCTGGAAACCGTATAATCACTTTATATACAGGCTTAGTAGGACTGGGGTTAAGCTGGAAACCGTATAATCACTTTATATACAGGCTTAGCAGGACTGGGGTTAAGCTGGAAACCGTATAATCACTGTATATACAGGCCTAGCAGGACTGGGGTTAGGCTGGAAACCGTATAATCACTTTATATACAGGCTTAGCAGGACTGGGGTTAAGGTGGAAACCGTATAATCACTGTATTTACAGGCTTAGCAGGACTGGAGCTAAGCTGGAAACCGTATAATCACTTTATATACAGGCTTATCAGGACTGGGGTTAGGCTGGAAACACAGCATTCTCATTTTTTTGAAGTTTACCTTTACTAATCACAGAACGTAAACAATAATTCAGCTGCGTGTCAGTCCGCTGCTAGTTTAGCACGCGTCAATCCTCTGCTAGTATAGCACGCCTCAGTCCGCTGCTAGTTTAGCACGCGTCAATCTGCTGCTAGTTTAGCACGCGTCAATCCGCTGCTAGTTTAGCACGCGTCAGTCCGCTGCTAGTTTAGCACGCCTCTGTCCGCTGCTAGTTTAGCACGCGTCAATCTGCTGCTAGTTCAGCACGCGTCATTCCGCTGCTAGTTTAGCACGCCTCAGTCCGCTGCTAGTTTAGCACGCCTCAGTCTGCTGCTAGTTTAGCACGTGTCAATCCGCTGCTAGTTTAGCGCGCGTCAATCCGCTGCTAGTTTAGCACGCGTCAATCTGCTGCTAGTTTAGCACGTGTCAATCCGCTGCTAGTTTAGCACGCGTCAATCCGCTGCTAGGTTAGCGCGCGTCAATCCGCTGCTAGTTTAGCACGTGTCAATCCGCTGCTAGTTTAGCACGCGTCAATCCGCTGCTAGTTTAGCACGCGTCAATCCGCTGCTAGTTTAGCACGCGTCAATCCGCTGCTAGTTTAGCACGCGTCAATCTGCTGCTAGTTTAGCACGTGTCAATCCGCTGCTAGTTTAGCGCGCGTCAATCCGCTGCTAGTTTAGCACGTGTCAATCCGCTGCTAGTTTAGCACGCGTCAATCCGCTGCTAGTTTAGCACGCGTCAATCCGCTGCTAGTTTAGCACGCGTCAATCTGCTGCTAGTTTAGCACGCGTCAATCTGCTGCTAGTTTAGCACGCGTCAATCCGCTGCTAGTTTAGCACGCGTCAATCCGCTGCTAGTTTAGCACGCGTCAATCCGCTGCTAGTTTAGCACGCGTCAATCCGCTGCTAGTTTAGCGCGCGTCAATCCGCTGCTAGTTTAGCACGCGTCAATCCGCTGCTAGTTTAGCACGCGTCAATCCGCTGCTAGTTTAGCACGCGTCAATCCTCTGCTAGTTTAGCACGCGTCAATCCGCTGCTAGTTTAGCACGCGTCAATCCGCTGCTAGTTTAGCACGCGTCAATCCGCTGCTAGTTTACCACGCGTCAATCCGCTGCTAGTTTAGCACGCGTCAATCCGCTGCTAGTTTAGCGCGCGTCAATCCGCTGCTAGTTTAGCACGCGTCAATCCGCTGCTAGTTTAGCACGCGTCAATCCGCTGCTAGTTTAGCACGCGTCAATCCGCTGCTAGTTTAGCGCGCGTCAATCCGCTGCTAGTTTAGCACGCGTCAATCCACTGCTAGTTTAGCACGCGTCAATCCGCTGCTAGTTTAGCACGCGTCAATCCGCTGCTCTAAGCACGAGTCGTTTTAATCCACTTGATTAGGGACGAAGTGATTAAGATTTGCAGATGTTTGGTGTCAAATTATAAAATAAGCTGGTAGATGGTTAACTGCAGGTAGACATTGACATATGGAGCCAGCTCTATGCATTATTAAGCTGGTGTGTCATGTCTGACATTACTGTAAAAGCGAGGTTTGATGGATGTGTATGCTAGCGCCTATACATCGTTCTTATTCGATGAGAACTGTTTACATTCCATCCATCCTTCAAGGATGAGCCCGGGGATCGGCATGGATCTTTATTCTGCAGAACTTAGACAAACAGCAGTAAATGCTCACCTGTAAAGTAAGCAGTTACTGCTGTTTGCCTAGCACGAGTGTATTGGGACCTTTAACCCTTTAACCACAGGTGCCGTATATATTAGGGTTTACATTTTTTATTAGCACCACATTTTAAATATGTTAAAGATAAAATGTGACAGCAACCAGCAAGATTTAAAAAGAGTTCACCTCCATTATGTCAAATCTGAATAATTTTCACTCACTTGAAGTTGTGGATCGCGTCAGCGGGACACAACTTCAAGTGGGTAAAAATTCAAATTTAATAATTTGGCGGTTAAAGGGTTAAGCTACTACACACCAACAGACGCAGCTCATTCCCAGCCTTGTTTCAGTGCTGGGCCAATGTCACAGACGTTGGCCCAGCACTGAAACAAGACTGGGCCAACTTCTGTTTTTTGATGAGATGACACCTGATCTGAGGGAACAGTTGGTGGCCAAGAGGCCCTCCCACAGGGCTCGTCTGACATGACCCCATGCGTCATACCAATCTATGATGGTGTCTGATATGACCGCATGCGTCTTACCAATCTATGATATGATACCACCGAAATAAGCTATATGCATTTGGGCTGTAACGCTCACAGATTAAATGATATTATTGTGAAAAATCAAAACTTCCTATGAAATAAAATGATCATTATTTTTACACACATAGCCAAACCAGAAATATTCTACTACATTGACTCCAATAAATATAGGCCTACCTTTAAATATTTTAAACAGTTCAGAACTATAGTTTCTATATGAACTCTTGCATGGAATATGAATTCCGTAAAAAGGCCGTATCTGCCTATTTTACAAGTAAGCAGATGTTGTCTTTTTGTCTTTTGGCTTTTAAATACAGATCAGTAGTATCATGAGGTACCGGTATATATCATGTTCAGCTATGAGTGATATTTTAGGGCACTCATAAGTAATTTATTCATTAGGAGTGCTACAGGTTTGCCTAAAGGACAAAAAAATCAGGATAATTTTTTCAACTTGATAGGCGCGCGCAGTTTGATGGCGCGCAAAATTGCAATTCGTGACACTTTGATAGCGCACAAAATCACAATTCTCGACACTAAAGAATCGTTTATTCCGATAATTTAATTTTAGAATTACAATGAAAAAAATCCTTAATAATTTAAATTAAGTAATTAATAACTTTATTCTATAAAATATTTGATATTACCAATTTTTAATACTAAATAGCTGCGTATTTTTCACAGACCCCGAAAACGGCTGATAGTGAAATTGTAAAAAATATAGTTGCAATTTTTATAATTATTTTTATTAATTTTATAAAGTGTTTCAACTTTAAACATTTAGAATGCGCCTTTGAACTATTGCCACATCAGCTCATTTATACGGCCGACGATTTGAGCATGTCTAAAACACAATGACGCCCATTCACTGAGTAGCGCGTTCATAACCTATGACGTAATACTTGATGACTCGTGGTCATCGATGGCGATGTTTACATGATTAATCCGTTTTATACGTCGCTTAAATCACTGTCAGTGGTAGAGAAATAAATGGTTAAACCTCAAGATTTGCTATTTTTTGCTCTCTAATTACGCAGACAGACAGATAAATTGTATTGCCAATAAAAAGTCAAAAATGGATGACACAGATATGAGTAATTTTCTAAAAGAAAATGTAAGAGAAATAATTGAGCGGGAAAACGGTTAACTTTTGAAGCAGTTTTTCATGATATTTAAATATTTTGTAGCTCTCGCAATGTCAGTGTGCCCAGGCTTGTTGTATTTTCTATTTTAGAACATAATCTCCACGCTCACTTTTAATCATTATTGAACATTGTTCGCTGACAGATGCCAATTGGAACTTTTCTCAGTTAGGCAGTTCCATAATATTATCGTTTTAGTAATAATATAGTTATTCATTAATCAGCCACTAAACCGCAACATTCGGTAATTTTTTCCATAAGATAGTTATTTCCTCACAAAATGGAATTCCACTATATAAGAAAGCGGCTTATTTCGATTTTTTTTAAGATAATAATAACAATACTCGTGTGACTATATTGCCTACAAACTAGTTTGTAAATCACGTTGCATATTTCATCATACACAAAACAACGAAGATATCAATAATGACTGATTTTCTCATTGTTAAGCTTCAAATCTCTGCACGCGAATGTCAATAATTATTGTTTGCCGTGTAGACATAATTGAGATTCACTCACTGATGTAGAATGAGTACCGCGCTATATTAAAGTTTAAAATAATATAACATATTAGGTTTATTGACTTGGAAGTTTATTGAACCCGTATGTATTGATTATCCTCGACCCCCTCCCCCCCCCCCCCTCTTTCCCATCCTAATAACAAAAGAAGGATAAAAACGTACACATAGTGATTTGTTTGTAATAACGCAGACACCATCCGTCTATTTCCGTTCTTATCAGATACCGCCTATGGTCTGGCCTGTGCGTCATAGTGGAGGCGGAAATGTAGCATCTCCTCAGGTTCATAGCGCCGTATCTGACACTTTACAAAACGATAGATACCGCGCTTTGAACCTAAGGACCTGGTATCTTTCTCCCATTTATTCAAGCTCCCCCACTCACTTCTCCGTCAATATATTTTGCCGTTATCTAATTTTCACGAGGTACAATGGATTGTCAGTGTGGTACGTCAAGAGGTATAATAGATTGTCAGTGTGGTACGTCAAGAGGTACAATAGATTGTCAGTGTGGTACGTCATGAGGTACAATGGATTGTCAGTGTGGTACGTCAAGAGGTACAATAGATTGTCAGTGTGGTACGTTGGGCTAAATATGGCTAAATGCCGAGCTGATTTTTATTTGTAAACGTTATATTTATTATGCACGTATTGCCTCACCAACGAATTTATTATTATTGCCTATAGCCTATTCATTTTACCCAGAGTATTGGACCTAAATCCGTGTCCCTTGGTGTATAGTGCGACCCCTTCTCTATTGTGTATGCAGCAGTTTGTACACCTCGCCCGTTCATGACTGCCTGTGTATAGTGCGACCTATAAAGTGCATATGCAAGCCTGATCTTAGCGTACCGACAACATGGCACCAGAGCAGACTGCACATGGCTGTCAAAGTTTAAAGCATAATAATTGTTAAGTGTCATATTTGAAACTGACGAAAATGTCCTTAAAACAAAGAAATCATGGCTGACTGTCAAATGACACATATTCTCTATTTAATATATACAAGATGATGTATATAACAGAAGGAGACCTGCATAAAGGATTTCCCCGAAGCCATAGCTCACCCTTGTTTTAAGTATGATGTTGATTCTCAGCATAATACCTCAAACAGTTCACAGACCAGGTTTTATAACACTTCTAGTAATAAACCTGCAGATAACTGATTTCGCTCATTGATTCACGTTAATTAGAGGCCTAAATAAGTCCATAGTAAAAACAACAATTTAATAATTAGTGGTTATATGCCCAATGAATTAAAGCTGATAAAGAGCTAATAATTCGTTATAACGCAGAAATCATCCATTAAAGCGACGCTCCCCAAGTCACTACACGGAGGCCTTGTGCCTCCACTTGATAAAGTATCCGCTTTCCCAAGTTTAATTGTTGTGATGCGTTATAGCCCAGGTCATGGTTATCAGTGCGCATGCTCACAAGTTTAAGAAGGTCACTTCCCCGCAAGGTTAATACACCAAAAATACTATCTCTGTAATGGCTTCAAGGAGAAGGCTCACCCGAAAAATTCGTAATAGCAGCATAGAACTTTGAACGTAGTAATTGAAATATTTTTGTAAGGTGAATAAAATCCTTTTCTGAACATTCACGTTTATAATGCGGCCTTATAATTATTCTTTTAGATATAATTCAAGGCATCATAGCTAAATCTCATTTGTGAATGAATGAGCTTTATGCCACATTTGTGCACAAATAGGTCAAACTGGGCCAGAAGAACCTGATGAGGATGGTGAGATGAATGAGATGACACTGCCCTCCAGACACAGGATTCAAAATTCGAGTCTTGGTGGTCTGAGGCCTAGCACGGCCTTGGTCACAGGAGCTCCACATAATATTGAATTATTACGAGTGAGTGGAGAAGAAACATTTTGGTTCTTTAAAACTTGAAGGTCGGAGTGGGGTTGGAAGCCGCGATCTCCTACTTTCCAAGCAGGCTACCTTGACCACCGCCAAATCGGCATATGAACTAGTATATAGATTATTATAAGAGGAAAGTATCCATTGTCCCGGGTATTTTAATGTCGAATAGAATAAAAAATAGATTTCCCTATATTCTTATTTAACCTACATCATGTAATGATTTCGGACGTTTTCCGTTCGTTTGAACCGTTCATTGACTTTATCCATGATTAAATTCACGGTGCTTCAACTAAACTGGTCTATTGATGATGTATTCTCTGTTTGTTTAAATGCCTCTAGATCGCTAAATGCGAGTCTCGCAAATGACAGCAACGTACAGTGTACCGCCATGAGAAGCCTATATGTGGTAACTGTTTACTTTTCAAGTAAGCAGTAACAGCCTTTTGGCTTTGTAGAGCAGTGTAGTACCGCTCACCACCATCTCAGCATGCACCAGGTATACAAACCTTGGTCCAGCCTTGGGTCAACGTCTATGATGCTGGCCCAACGTTGAACCATCGTGTTATGTCTGCTGAATAACAATCATCCGCATGCTTTTCATGTTCAAGAAGCACATTTCCGCATCAGACGATGTAAGCATTTGACGCGAAACAAACAGCAGTAACTGTCCACTGCCTCAATGAGCGGTTACTGCTGCTTGTCTTTGCAGGACATAATTATTCACTTGATTACACCATAAAGATCTCTTCACGGCTGGGGATCGGATGCTGCGTGGTCACATTCCCGTCGACAAAGACATACACATTGATGTTGATGAGTCAGCTCGCTATTCCTATATTCAATTTTCAAAATGCTGCTTGGTGTTTAAAAAAGTACAATTCAATAAGTTGTAAATACATATATATATTAACCCTTTATCTTATACCTATATTTTGAAGTTGTGTCTCTCTACCGCGACCCACAACTTCAAGTGGGAGGAGGGGGGGGGGAATTCCGCGTATTTGTTTAATTTCGGCCCAAACATTTGCGAGTCTTGATAGTTTTAACATTTTGTTCCTTATAACTAGCAGTAAATTATTATCTTGATAAACGGTTACAGAGTTAAACAAAACAAATGCAGCTGGTTAGGTAGAGCTAGATTTATTCAAATAAATGAAGGTCAAAGAAAAATGACCCATGCAGATAATTATAACTATTTAGCAATTTCTGGCATATTCCATAATATATAAATTTGTATGTGAAATATCATACTTCTCCAATTTAATCTATGCGAATTTGCCTATTGATTGGACAGAAATTATTATTAAGAAATATTTTGTTGATATTTCAACATTTGTTACACTAGAGCTATCCGAACACACTGTGGTGTGATAGTATCTATAAAGATGGAGGCAAATGTTGTAACCTGCGGCGTGTAAAGCGTTATCACTTGAAGTTCAAATCACGTCTAAAGCCGTTTCTGTTTGTCTAAAAAAAGTAGAATTTGTTGGAGAAATGAGCATCAAGTCATTAATTTTGCAATGTTGACATATATCCCGATTCAAATTGCATATAATGTACATATACAATTACTTATCATCCAACTAAAGTTGTAAAATTGGTGATAATATAACTTTGAACTTTAAGGGATAGTACAGAATCTGATGCCTCGCCACTTTAAAAATCATCGTTACTCACCAAGATCTCAGTAGACCTCTGGTGTTTCCCTGATGCCTTGATGCATCCTTTTCCCCTGACCTTTGATGTTTCCCTAATGCCTTGATGCATCTTTGTCCCCCTGACCTCTGATGTTTCCCTGATGCCTTGATGCATCTTTGTCCCCCTGACCTCTGATGTTTCCCTGATGCCTTGATGCATCTTTTGTCCCCCTGACCTCTGATGTTTCCCTGATGCCTCGATGCATCTTTGTCCCCCTGACCTCTGATGTTTCCCTGATGCCTCGATGCATCTTTGTCCCCCTGACCTCTGATGTTTCCCTGGTGCCTCGATGCATCTTTGTCCCTCTGGCCTCAAATGTTTCCCTGATGCCTCGATGCATCTTTGTCCCCCTGACCTCTGATGTTTCCCTGATGCCTCGATGCATCTTTGTCCCCCTGACCTCTGATGTTTCCCTGATGCCTCGATGCATCTTTGTCCCCCTGACCTCTGATGTTTCCCTGATGCCCTGATACATCTTTGTCCCCCTGACCTCTGATGTTTCCCTGATGCCTCGATGCATCGTTGTCCCCCTGACCTTTGATGTTTCCCTGATGCCTCGATGCATCGTTGTCCCCCTGACCTCTGATGTTTCCCTGATGCCTCGATGCATCTTTGTCCCCCTGACCTCTGATGTTTCCCTGATGCCCTGATACATCTTTGTCCCCCTGACCTCTGATGTTTCCCTGATGCCTCGATGCATCTTTGTCCCCCTGACCTCTGATGTTTCCCTGATGCCTCGATGCATCTTTGTCCCCCTGACCTCTGATGTTTCCCTGATGCCTCGATGCATTTTCGTCCCCCTGACCTGTGATGTTTCCCTGATGCCTCGATGCATCTTTGTCCCCCTGACCTCTGATGTTTCCCTGATGCCTCGATGCATCTTTGTCCCTCTGGCCTCAAATGTTTCCCTGATGCCTCGATGCATCTTTGTCCCCCTGACCTCTGATGTTTCCCTGATGCCTCGATGCATCTTTGTCCCCCTGACCTCTGATGTTTCCCTGGTGCCTCGATGCATCTTTGTCCCTCTGGCCTCAAATGTTTCCCTGATGCCTCGATGCATCTTTGTCCCCCTGACCTCTGATGTTTCCCTGATACCTCAATGCATCTTTGTCCCCCTGACCTCAGATGTTTCCCTGATGCCTCGATGCATATTTGTCCCCCTGGCTTCTGATGTTTCCCTCTGCTTCCTGCAGACAAGCCGCCGCGGTTCCTGACCTAACTGCCCAATTAATCACATAATCTGCGATGTATTCATGATGGAGACACCAAGAAGATTTTGGATCAACGCTGGCAGACTTCACTCGATCTGCCAGCTCTGTCTGAAAGCCTTCTGTTTGCTGGGCTGATACATACAGTCGTTCATCTGATAAGTCAGGTTCTTCTTCATAAAAAATCTAGTTATTTTTCATGACTATTTTTCTATGTATATTATGCCATTTATAATTGTAAGATGATTGAATATCCATCATTAATTTTTAGATAATTATCAGAGAAATTGGCAAAATTGTCTGCTTGTTTTGTACCTTGCAAAAAGAATTAGTTGATGTATTTTGTGTGATTTTTAAGGAAGGATGCGCTACGTCCAGGCGTCAGTTCCTTTTGCCATGTTGTATTTTCTATTTGTTGTTTAGATTATTGTGATTGTTATATATGTATGGCAATAAACGATGTAAATTGAATTGAAAATGACAGTGAGTCTCCTCGGGGACTGGTGAGAGTCATCGAGTGAAGCGCCAAGACAGTACTTCTTATTCGGGATTTAAAAAAACATATGGTATTTCCCTTCGCCATCATCAGCTTTATTCATCGTGTCATTTATTTTTTAGCAGTTCACATTTTTATCCAATAAAGTTGTGAGTCGCGGTAGCGAGACACAGCTCCAAGTGAGTGAACATTTAAATAAACTTGATTTACTCAAGTTTGTGGTTGAATCACTTTTAATGGTGGTAGGGGGGACCCTCGTGCAGTAGTTAAAGCTGCCTGCTTGGAAAGGCGGAGATCGCGGGCTCAAACCTCACTCTGGGCTTCAAATTTTAAAAGAACAAAACGTTTCTTTCTCGCAAAGTCGTCAATATTCAATAATGTAGGGAGCCTCCGTGACCGAGAGGTAGCATGCTTGGCTTCAGACCGCCAGGGCTTGAATTTCTAATCCTGTGTCTGGAGAGCAGTGTCATCTCATTTATCTCTCCATCCTCGGGGGGTTCTCCTGGCCCAGTTTAGCCTATATGTGCACAAAAGTGGCCTAATGTCCGATTCATTTCATTTAATTTCGCTTTCATTCATATATTCATTCATTCATTCATTCATTCATTCAATGGTGCTTCGTATGTTTGTTCCTATTCTGCCATGCGAAGAACCTCATGCGCAGAAAGTGATGAACAATAAATTGGAGGTTTAACTTTTACTTTCGTGATTGGAACATTATCCTGAACTCGCTTGAGTTGCTAGATCCACGATATTGCCTTTTGTTATTGCATCGCGCGGCGTCTTGGTGAAAGCCGTTGTCTCCTGCAGACGGCAGGGACTGGCTGAGCAGCAACCACGACACATCACCCCAATGCTGTTTCAATGTTGGGCCACCGTCTGCGACGCCGGCCCAAGATTAAAACAACATTGTGTGGACGTCTGCTGTCTGCTGGGTGACCGGAGATGACCGCCAGTCTAAAAATAGCCCGCGTATTCAATCACAACCGAGCTCGCTCGCGGGGGGCAGGATCGAACATTAACATCAATAGGTTATGACTTGTCCGCCATTAGTCCCCCGAGTGCTTCTAATATCCCGAGTTTACACGGCTACATTCTCCACCTCTGTCGTGTCCTTTACATTCTAGATACCTATTGTCCATATCAATGGTGCCGTAGTGTCTGTAGCGTGGTGCCATTTGAAGATGTTAGCTTTTACCATGATCAGATCACGCATTGCAGATGTATCGTTACCTTAGAATCAGCCCAATTAGAAACGTTTTAACCTGTTATCTGCGGAACGAGATACAATATTTCAACATCTTCATTTAAATCAAAAGAGGTTTTTATATTACAATATGCTAATTATTCACTTAATGCTATAATGTATTTTTTAAAGAAAAATAGCATGCATAGTGTGGTGAGAAACAGTTGTAATTTACATTTAGATAACTAGAAATTCTTGCATAATATATTGTTGAATTTTGTGAAGGTGTCCATAGTGTAATTAATATATGTATTTGAGTAGAATGTTGTTGCTCACGGTCATTATAAGGTATGTGAATCCCCATAACTCAGGGTTAAGTTGCTAATAGCATTCATTGAATTGTCGTTAATTAAACTTGACTAATGCATTGACCGATAGTGCCATTACTCACCCTCATTACCATGATTTTCCTGGGGTCAACATTTAAACATATCAACCTTTTAGGCGCTAAACACAATAATTTATCACAGTCGTTATTGATCTGTTTTATCACCAGGGTAGTCGTTATTGATCTGTTTTATCACCAGGGTCAATCACTGTTATTGGGAATGGGATGACTGTTTAAATATCAAGACTTGCAAATTCTCAAATTAAACACATATCAGTAATTTGCACACAATTCAAGTTGGAGGTCGTGGTAGCGAGCTACAGCTTCATCTGGGTGAAATTGTTGTATATAACTTTGAGGGTTAAACATGTGAAATTGGAAAAAAAAATCTTTTTTTAGGTTCAGTTAAAACATGTGTCTACGCTTCAAGACTGAAAAATTAGCTGTCTTAAAATAAGTATTTGTGGGTGATTTTAATCAAGTTGAATTCGTGGTTCGTGAAAGTTTGAGAATTATTGCAGAAAACACTACGAGGAGGGATAGCTAGACACTTCTCGACGAACCAAAGGGCAGTAACTGCTTAGTTCTAAACTACACAGTTATTATCTTTTGGTTTTGAACAACAGAGCAGCCATGATTAAATGGAAGCCATGAGTCGACGGACACGTCAGTAAGGCCATAGTCATGGTAATGGACACAATTGATGTGTCACGCTTGTGATGTATCGGCGAGTGGTGTTCCGGCAAACACGAGACATTGGGCAAGTGATGGTTTAATGACGGACCAGCGTCGCAGACGGTGGCCCGTCATTAAATCATCACTGGTTCAATGGTCTGTGTTCTCGGGGGTATTGTAGACGTCATCGCTGAATGATAGAGTCACATACGCGCCTTTTGAAGTCCACAATTTCAAATATCTACCAATTCCTCGTGAGGTTTCGAGCATTTGAATTGTAATTCGCAATTCCCACAGGCAACCATAATATGCTCGATGCAAACTAATTGTTGTAATTGTTGTATCCGTTTATGTAGTGCGCTGTATACAAAACGAGTAAAAGCTATGAGAAAAATTGAAAAATTCCGGTTCTTCAATTTTTTTCTTTGTCGCCATCAATCTTATTTTCATTGCGTGACTGTCGGGGATCTCTTTTTATTTTCGGAGAGGGCCTTTTGGTTTTGCAGGACAGTATGGGGCGGGAGCCTGGTGTAGTGGTTGAAGCTGCCTGCTTGGAAAATCGGAGATCGCGGGTTCGAACCCCGCTCTGGCATTCAAATTTCAAAAAAACAAAATGTTTCTTCCCTGCTCACTCATAAAGACTCAATGCTGTGGGGAGCCTCCGTGGCAGAGAGGTAGCGTGCTTGGCCTCAGACCACCAGGACTCAAATTTCGCATTCTCTGTCTGGAGGGCAGTGTCATCTCATTCATCTCACCATCCTCATCAGGTTCACTTGGCCCAGTTTAGCCTACATGTGCACAAAAGTGGCCCCATTCATTTCATTTCACTTCTTTAGATTTTCACATCACGTGTTAAAATTAACCAGAAGCTACTATTTTTACTGGTTTTATGCAAATTAATAATCACCTCTGATAACATTTCATTATTTCCTATTTCCAATGACAATCCTAGGTATTTGATGCATTTGAGTGTTAACAAGCTTACCTTAACTACATATTTTAGCGATATTTTAGAATCTAATTTTAATGTAAACGACACCTGCACATGGGTTCATGTGTGTAAGTGTGCATTTTGTAGACAATGTTCGTAATGTCAAAACTAACAGGGGTGGAATTACTGGGCATATATACTGCCTATACCACTTCCTAACATGCAGAATTATTATACACACAAATACTTATTATACTTTTTTGCAATTTTCATAAATTTTATATTATATGTGTATTTTATTGTACATATTGTAACTGCGTGCAAATAAACAAACAAATAAGTAGCAACTGCATTTTAGTTTTGCAAAGCAGTAGGCCTACTTACTTAATACATATTGCCTTATATCTTGAAAATCCAACACTTTCAATCCAAGGAATTTAACGAAGGGACAGTTTGTCATAATACTTGCAGTGAAATGTAGGTAAAAGTTATGAAGAAGGGAATAATTTGTCACAAAATCCGCACTATGAGTGTTTAAACACAGCATATTACGCATTCTCAGCATTACAGGGGTGTGATTCAGTAAAGCTGTTTATCATCCGCTGATCCGTCTTGTATTTGATCCCTGCCGTCATGCTATCCCACCAAGCACGAGACATTGAGCCAATGCTGGGTTAATGTTGGGCCAGCGTCGTAGACGGTGGGCCAGCATTAAAACAGCATTGAGTGAATGCTGGGTTAATGTTGGGCCAGCGTCGTAGACGGTGGGCCAGCATTAAAACAGCATTGAGTGAATGCCTCGTGTGTACTGGGATATCCCTTGAAGGTATTCCCGGCATAGCACTTGTGACGTCACGGAGATCCAGACACCCCACACAGTGGAGGAGATTATATTCGGGGTGTCGATGATAAAATGGAGAGTAGCTGCCGTGCAAAGGCAAACGGCAGTAATTGCTTACTACTCAAGTGAGCAGTTACTGCTGTTTGGTTTTGCACACCTGGTGATATTGGGTGTCTGAAGGTAGCACTCAGACACGCCATCTCTCTCCTGTCTGCATCCATGTTGTTATGTTATCATCGGTTATATCGCTCTATGGTTAAGGGTCTTGTCAAGTTAAAAAAAATCCAAAAATCCGAGAAAAACTCGGATTGGTCAGACCCCAACCAACCTCCTATCCATTTTTTTTTTTTTTAATTGGAACTATTTGGAAACATGAAAACAACACAAAAAGCACACAAAAAAACACAAAATTAAAAAAAAAAATCCGAGTTGAGGCTTGACCCACCCACCCACTTCCGAGTTTTTCTCGGATTTTTGATTTTTTTAACTTGACGAAACCCCTTATATGATCCAAACACCAGTGAAAAGCTAACTATGACTACCACTTGATTCGTAACGTAATAGTTCCTTCTGTTCAAATTATCAGAACAAATTATAATGAGAAAATACTGTTTGCAAGTATATTGCGGTATACCCCCCCATATCAGCATGATCATCCGAGAGTGACATTTGAGCGTTAAAATCCCCGAGTAATGAGTTATGTGACAATAATGGCCGATGATGTCAATTTATTACACAGCATTAGTTGATATAGAAATTTTAAAATAATACATTTAAATATAATATAATGATAGAGATAAATTTAAATCTATCTTATTGTGTAGGAATTTATGTTGTGATAAAAGCCGACATAAGCATAATTTGATTCTTTATCTTCTACTTCATCTACCCTTTCTCTGCCAATCTAATTTGATTTTTCACCCATCAGACCAACTATTAGAGAATATGTATGTTTAAACACGCATTTCCTCCCAAATAACAGTGCTCTAATCAGTTAATAAACTCAGTAAACTATGTTCCCTGGCAATGATCATGATTGTCATGTGGGATAACAACTGCAATACCTTTCTTTAACTATTGTCCCGCTAAATTATATTTTAAACCTTGAACCACTTGAAGTTGTGTCTCGCTACTGCGATCCACATTCCATTCCGAGTATCAGTGATTTGATTAGATAATGAAATAGATTAAAGACGACTACGGTCGTTCTGTCAAGGACAAAGAACGAAATTCGATAGATTCGTAGATCCGGATGTACGAGGCGCGTAGCGCCGACTATATTCGGATCTACGAATCTATTGTAATTGAGTTCTTTCTTCGACTTAAAATACACAGAATAGAAAACATCAGTACATCATTGTCAGCATGGCTAAGCCATGAAATATTAGACATCATACCCGACCTGACCAGTATAAAATAACAGTAGACTCGTAGATTCGAATCTACTGTTTTAACAATAGAATGACGTCACGAGTGTATTTTAATAACGCTTGAAGATTAATGAAAAACTGCATGTGAGAGATTATTCATTAATCAACGAACACTGATGGAACAATTATTTTTTGTATCTTATCATAACAACTGTCATAAACTTCACAAATGTCAATTGAACGATCAATTTTATATCTATGTTTGGAAGTTTATATGCCTTATAAGGTCGTGATAAGAATCGATTGAGAAAGAGCAAGTTGGTTTGATGCTGCATTCGCGGTGTAGACAATGGGCAGACAGACAGTAATACGCTAATGACAGCTGTTTGTCTTCTGATTTAAGGGCAATAACCCTGTCACCGATAAGTACTGCCATTGGAATGTAATGAGTGTTCAAAAATAGCAAGTTGCACAAGTTTGGTCTCACATTAAACAAAAAAATATGAGTACTTCAACAACTTGGAGTTGTGGGTTGCGGTCGCAAGACGCAATTTCAAGTGGATGAAAATTTAAATACCATCACCTAGCGCCTAAAGGGTTTTTATATACATTTTATAGCAGATGCTGGTAATTATATTGCGCATGGCTATTGCTCTAGTTTTCATTTTGCAAGAAATGGCAGGTTTAGTGGTATTAGTTTAGCAATATTTTTTTACAATTGTCGTGTAGGCTTGGCTGATGGCGGGGAGTAATATAAGCGGACCAGGATTATCTGAAATGACGGACGGCAGCAGGTGGCGATCCTGACGGGACTGGCTGAACCGGTATCAGTTTCGGCAAGATCACTTGGGCCAAGGGCGCCGCTAATTTCACGTTAGAGGCACAGCGGACCTCGTATTTTTGGCAGCAAAGAAACGAAACCATAGTTCTTTTGAAGTGGTGGGTCTCATGCGGAGATATGGGATCGTTTACGTGATATTTTTTTCTTTCAGAGGTCTTCCAAATGATGTTGAGTGAGAGGTTAATGTGAAAATCCATTCTTTATTGTCGTGTTATCAAATACAGACAGAAGTTCACAATAATCGATTGGTCGACAGCTTGATCACAATCACAGGTTCAGTTCACTTCTTATAATATTATAACATAGAAGCATTATAACTTAAGCCCTTTGTAGGCGCTAATCTACCCGGGCTAGAGTTACACAAAGAGATAGGCAGCTACTCCTAGTCAGTGGTGGATCAGTAACAATAGGACATGAATACACAAAGACTACCAGCCGGCTCTACCTCTTATCCCAGAAGGCGAGGCCAGCAACCTTTGTGTTGATGATGCTGAGAATAAGTGTGCTGGGTTTGATCCCACCTGTAACACGTGTAACATACAGATTGCTCAACGTTGTTCAACAATTCATACTTCCGAATAAACACCACACCAACGCTGGTTCTATTATTGAAGTCTTCACCCACTTGAATGTGTTGTGTCTCGCCACCGAGACCCACAGCTTTAAGTCAAGGAGAAAGAACGAAATTCGATAGATTCGTATATCCGAATGTACGAGGCGCGCAGCCGAGGATATTCGGATATACGAATCTATCGTAATTTAGTTCTTACTTCGACTTGAAATACACAAAATATGTGCACGTGTTTCAAGATATAATATAGAAAAACGCAATTTCTTTGTCAGTATTAACATTAGATATGCAGTATTAAGGTTTAACCCGTATAGTGTGCCCGACCTGACCTGAATTACAGTAGATTTGTAGATCCGAATCTTCTGTTTTAACAATAGACTGACGTCACGGGTGTATTTTATGTGAGTGGTGAAAATTACTCATAGCTGCGTTATTGGAGAGCAAACATTTGCAACTGTTGATGTATAAACACCATTTCAGTGCCATGATTTAACCTACTACTAAACATAAAGAAAACGACTAAAACCGCGCTTAGCGGTTAGAACACTGGGCCTTCAGTATCGCATTGGTGTGTGTACACCTGCAGTGTACATGTACACGTGTACTATCAACGGGGGTGATTTCTCTGCAGAGATCACCCCCGCTGATAGTATATCTACTGCAGAGAAATCACCCCCGTTGATAGTATATCTACTGCAGAAGGATCACCCCCGTTAATAGTATATCTACTGCAGAGAAATCACCCCCGTTGATAGTATATCTACTGCAGAGAGATCACCCCCGTTGATAGTATATCTACTGCAGAGAGATCACCCCCGTTGATAGTATATCTACTGCAGAGAGATCACCCCCGTTGATAGTATATCTACTGCAGAGAGATCACCCCCGTTGATAGTATATCCTACTGCAGAGAGATCACCCCCGTTGATAGTACACGTGTACATGTACACTGCAGGTGTACACACACCAATGCGATACTGAAGGCCCAGTGGGTTAGAAGGTGATGACGGCGTGATTACCCCTTAGCACACTGATGTCGACTACAGTGGTCATTCTGTGTATTTATTAGCACCTGCATAACCAGTTGCTAAAAGTAAAATATGCTTCCAATCTTGAAACACTGATAGATGTTGGGACTTAAATTTTACAAATAACACACATTTTCAGTCACCTGAAGTTGTGGATCGCGGTAGCGAGACACAATTGCGAGTGGCTGAAAATTGAAATATCTTAGCTCAGTTTTCTACGGGTTCATGTATTTTGTCTGATATTTTTAATCTGGCCAACTTGCAGTAAATATGGCTGTTGTCCAGCAAGTCACATGCGTGCCTGGCTACCACAACATGTTCAACGTGAATTTGTGAGTGTGAGTGGGCCAGGGACCAGGGAGTGGTGTGTTGCGGCCGGAGATGAATGTCTCTATGTCCTCGTTGTGAAATGTTATTAGTCCTGAGAACTGGGTCGGATATGAACATAATGACTGTATTGCAAACCTAATTGCCTTCTAATTGCCGTTTCCACGATGAATTCTTTAATGCATTACCAGGAACAGACTGACAGAGGTCCCCCGTATTGATCGATATTCATTTCACGTACGCTCGTTTTGTTTCAGTATATTAACCTGTATATTGCCGGTACACATGGCTGGGTGGAATGAAACGTACCTACTTGATGCACTATATCTATTTTATTTTTGAGCTATAATCATGATAATGTTATGCTGTCATGCATGCAAGTTCACCCTTAAAGTGCTGGATTGTAAAATCTACATTTTGCCGACTTCAAGTTGTGTCTTCAAGTGGGTGACAATTACTCATTTGTTTAATTTGAGACCAAACATTTGCAAATCTTGATGTTTAAACACTTATTTCATTCCCCATAACTGTAACTTAACCTGCTCATAAATATATTAAGAAAGTCAACATTAAACCATTGCATCGACTACGTATGAGCTACTGATAGCATACGCATACGTGATATGTTAAATCTGCCACGGCAGGCATGTTGTCATGTGAAGAGGAAGTGCTGAACCCTTTCAAACCTGAGTTTATCGTTGTCATCTTCATCCACTACAAGCCGCGAATTGCTGTCGCAATTCCCGACTTGTAGTGGATGAAGATGACTTGATGTGGTTTAAAAATTGAAGAAAATAGTCTTGTGTTGGTAAACCAGTTGCATGGAAAAAACCCTAGTTGTAGGAATAGTAAGTCTTTTTTCAGCGATGTAAATTGATGCTTTAATCGAAAGGCCTTTACCCTTACAGTGCGGGGATCGACTTTAGTCGACAGAATCTGACGTCTGTAGACGTCAGATTCTGATGTATGAAGTCGATCACCGCGCTGTAAGGGTAAAAATATTTCTAATGGCCGTAGACCCATAACATAGGTATTCAAATGAATCAGAAAAAGCTAACGAAGACATTTATGATGATTTCAAATTATAAAAATCGCATTTGGTTGCGATTTTTTTTTAAATTAATTCAGCGCATTGAGGGTTAAAGGGTTTACAACTGATCAGTTACTGTTATCCTCCCCCTAGCAGTATAGATCTACAGACTGGTCATGGATCAAGTATTAACCCTCACAGCGCGGGGGCCAGAATCTGACGTTTGTAAGAGTACATATATGTATTATGGTCGTAGACATAAGATAATTATTCAAAAGAATACATTATTATATTATTATATTATATTATACTATTATATTTTGGTATATATTTCGCTTACCGTTGTATTTATTATTTCTTGGCACGTCCTGGCATCAGATAGAGAGGGGCAAATCACTCTACCACAGTGTGAGTCTAATTTAAAGAGTTGTCTATCATTTGGACGCCTGGAAGCCTAGTAACAGCGGGTAGTCAGGCTGACGTACGAGGAATATCATCGTTACCAGGGCAACGGGACGCCCCAGGTATTGGTCAACACGCATCTGAGCAAGCACAAGGCATCGACCTCATGGTGAGTTAATGCTGGGCCATCGTTTCCAGCGTCTGCCTAGCATTAACCCAACATTGGGAAGGTGTTCTGTGTTTGCTGGGATGTGCCGACGCCAGGTGCCAGATAAACACAACGGCGGTATAGCAGCCGAGAGGAGGCCTAGCGCGCTAAATAAAAGGCTTAATGCGGTGCGAATCATTATATTTTGTTGATATTCTTAAAACTTACATTTAAAAGTTCAAGTGTTATTGCTCTGACAAATTTAGTCATTAAATTAGGCACAATAATTATTGGCGTCTTTCTGGATTGGATGGCAATAATTACAATGAAGTCTGTATGGTGCTAAAATCCACCAAGCACAATACCTTAGCAGGTGTGGATTACACACAGAGATGCTACGCCTTTGTTGTGTACACCCTTGAGATGGTATTTCATGAATCATTAGCACACTAAGACGTGATGATAATCATGATAATAGTATGATATGATATTATATGAATCATAACGCTGGCATACCATGACAAGGTAAATGTAGCATGTGCCAAAATTTACAACATTTTTCTGCACATAATGTGCAGATCTCGATTTAATTACATGGGTTGTGGTATGTTCATACTTTACATGGATCAGGTTTTTTGTCAGATTGTTACAATAATTTGTTAAATTTTACCCTGTGAACAAACGACATTAAATTCACCCTGTGTATTTTTAAAGTTGATCCACCGTACTAATACTTGAACCACAGCTTCTCACATATATGGTGAAATAGAGAAGGGTTCTGCGTGCGTTTAGGCTTTTTCTTTGTATTACAATACAAACGTGAATAAAGAGCTAGGGCAAAATATCCATGATGGATGAAACACGGCATTTATTTACGGTTCGGTATGTAGACCCACTCCTATCCAATTCAACAGTTAACTGAAGAAGAAAGTTTACGTAATAATTTAACGTGTTTTTGCCCACAGAACATCAGAATAACAATATACACCGTAACTTAAATAACGAAGTTTTTTATTTGACACCTGTATCCTTCCACAACAATTTTCAGAAGATTTGCTCTTTTCGAATTTATTGACTGCCTTGGATAAACGGTAATATGATTTACATCCTTTGACAAGTTTGAAACCTTATTATGAAACGACATGCCCACACGCACTAGCTCCCACTGAGTCGCAAATCAGTAGTACCAGAGTGTCTCCATAATAATCATGTTAATCAATCAATCTATGGTGTCCACGATCAATCAAAACAAGTCAATAGCCAGCCTCCAACTCATGCTATGAGGCGCGTAATGCCACCGATGTGCCGTCTTTGAGCAGGCGCACAAGGTGGAAGGAGTGTTTCCGTTCTGCAGCAATGACCGAGACCGAGAGGTAGCGTGCTCGGCCTCAGACCGCCAGGGCTCGAATTTCGAATCCTGTGTCTGGAGGACAGTGTCATCTCAATCATCTCACCATCCTCAGGAGGTTCTCCTGGCCCAGTTTAGCCTATATGTGCACAAAGGTGGCCTAAAGCCCGATTCATTCATTATGCAGCAATGCATTGATACATTGGTGTGATTTGGTCCACCCTCTTTTATGAGTCACCATCTGATTGATAGCTACATCAGTCCGTCAACGCAACGCTAATTTAATTACCGTATTATTACCGGCTCGGTAAGCTTGTAATCCATAGCCCAGCGTGAGCTGAATATTCGGCGACGTTTGTCTCAGATGCCGGGTCAGGCAATGGGGTGTTCTTGCTGTATCTGGCTGTAGACGCCTGTACCCGATGGCAGAGCGAAAGACTAGGCCAGAGCAATGAATCATTCTGTGATGGCGTTGACGGTTGGCGTGTTGTGACTCTCACGGTCTTAATGCTGATCACAGGATAACGAGGTCAATAGGTCGCAGGTCAGCTGCTGCGGTGCAAAACCTAAAAGGCCGTAACTGCTTACTTTCCAGGTGAGCACTTACAGCCTTTTGGCATTGCACTCTGTAACTGATGCGCCATACGTTATCCACAAATCTAAGCAGACGTCGCTCAGATAGCTGCTAGCCACGTGTTTAAGACGACGGATCCACATTTGTGAGCAGTTATTTATCAAAAACGAATCCTGCCTTGTATGCGCTGTCTCTTATCTGGAACTGACACCATAATTTACTATTTTTGAGAACGCAAATATATACGGGACGCAGGAAAACATCCCGACGTCAGTCACAAAGGGATATCGTATACTGGGAATATCTTGAAGATTTCCTCACCTTGTTATTACATTATTGTATATGCCATTCTATTCACCCTTTAAGTGCTAAACACGACTATAATCATTTCTAATCTATTTTATTATCATAATAAATCGTTGTCATTGGGAATAGGGGGTGTGTTTCAATATCAATATTTGAAATTTTGTGGTCTAAGATTAAACAAATAAGATTAATTTTCATCCAATTGGGGTTGTGGATAGCGACAATGACACACAATTTCAACATCATTTATTATCAAGCTAAATATTTTGCTTTTCTCATTTGGAATCATCTTGTGATCGTATTCTGGTTTGCCAATACAACATTCTGATTTGATGTCTTATGACAAAGACTCCAAGCTACGGTTTGTATGTAATAATGATGCATAATATCAAAATGTGCCAGAACCTGCCTTAAAATTTTTAATATAAGGAATGATGTAATACATAATGCAAGATAGAGAATAAATATAATCAGGTATGCTATGTAATGTATGTATTTAAGCATTGCTGTAAGTATGAACAACTTTTAACTTGATTTCTCGTAAAAAAAAAACAATATTGTGGAGAGCCTCCGTGACCGAACGGTAGCGTGCTCGGCCTCAGACCACCAGGGGTCGTTTTTCGAGTCATGTGACTGGAGTGCAGTGTCATCGCATTCATTTCACCATACTGAAGAGGCTCTCCTGGCCCAGTTTAGCCTGTATGTGCACAAAAATGGCCTAAAACCCCATTCATTGCATTTCATTTCAGCGTGATTTTCTTCTACATATCACACCTCAAGGTGATGAAAATGAGAAGCTTTCATAAATCGCGCTCGTACAGTAAGCCCATATCTCAGATAAAAACTTGAAAACGGTTTATTACTGAATTGTATTGAAAGGTAGTGCACAGTCCGATATAGCCCCAGTGGCTGAAACAGGTTTCAGCCACAGATTGACAGCGTACAAAATCGTGGGACATTTATTTTGACTGTCATATCTGAATATATCGGGGAATAATCAGGTCGAACATAATTTTTTTAGAATCAGTAACATTTCAGTTCCATGCCCGCATGCTCAGCTCATAGGTCGCACAGTCATTAAAATGTTATAGACATTTTTCCGACTTTGGGGTGGAGATCGCTTTCAGTCACCGCCATGTTGAATTTTTCGAGTAAAGCAAATACATCAATGCCTCGGAAGGGGAGCTGAGGTATAATATATCTCAATTGAAAGCTTACAGTAGGCCTATATATGCAGTGGTGAAAAGTCTTGCATATTGACAGTTCGTGGTGTACTGTATTACCAATGATCGAATCATCCCGCCCAGCTGAGCCCTGCCCCCGGAAGATACCAGTCCGGAGTGGACTACACCCACGTCCGGATACGGAGGAGCCCCGGAGTCGAGTCCTTCCGGATCCTACAGCCCACGAGTGTCAGCCGCCAACAAAGAACACGGACACTGTCAATCCACCCACTCTTCCGAACCATCGGGATCAGGGGCGGGGACAGCTGGGATTCACCGGCGATCGCGACATGCCCCCCCCCCCATCGACCCCTGGCCCCGCACCCGAACGGCCGATTTGGCGGACCGGATCCCCCCCGTCACTTCAAAAGCGATCCCCGGGCGTCCTATCTATCCGCGCGGACCAAACGGAGATGCACGTAAACAGTAGGGATCTGGGACTGTCCCTGCCGCAGGTTTAATCCGAGCTTTCCGGATTTAGCCACGTGTTCCTCGCGAGGATTGATTTTTGTTCGCGTCTCCCGATGACCCACAGCTGGTTTACGGCAGGAACTCTGTGTTGATGTTGCTGGTGCAATTTATCTGGATCACTGGTGATAACAAAAACGGTTCAAGTACAAGCTGAAGTATTGAGCCCAAGTGACTGCTTAATTAAGGAACCTTGAGTTGATTTAATGTTTTTAATTGTATTTTTGACATGCCGTACAAAAGTGTAGGACAGCAAACTGTCTTCCACAGGTGTGACTTTATGTCTGTATGCAGACCAAGATAGATCTTACCAATGTCTACATTTTTGTATTATTTTATGTACATGTTTTTCACTCTTGCCATCGTTTGTAAATATATTACTAAGAACATCTAATTCGGTGGAGATTCCCATGCGTTGAGAGCACAAGTACCAAGATGGTTGACGACAGAATAAATCGACTCCTGAACTAATGCACTTAGATTTGGCAATACCAAAGTTAAACCGCCATTTGTTCAAATATGCAAGGCAGATATCAATGAGTGGTTGGAGGCCACCTACTGTGGCACTAAATAAATTTATATCATCAGCATATGCAAATGATTGATATAAATCAGGTCCAATGCGAAAGCCAGCGTTACTGCATTCAAGATCAACAAGCAAACTATTTTAAAATATACAAAAAAAACGTGGTGATAAGACACTACCTTGACGCGTACCTCGTGTGATATTAAACATATTACTGTATGAGCCGTTCATTCTCATTGAGGCTTTCAACGTAGAGTACCCACTGTAAATAATAAGCCGCTTGGATCTTGTCACTTAGCTTATAAAGAAGCTCACTGTGCCATATGGGATAAAAAACATTTTTCCGCATCTAAACTACATGTGTACACAGGCGATCCTCTATGGCGGAAATATGAGGTTACATCATTACATATGGCGGCGGCGAATGTAGTGCCTCTATTATCACGGAAACCAAATTGACTTGGACAACTGTCATCTTTAGGAAGTATTAATAATTCAATCAATTCAGCATGTGTGGTGCTCAGCGTTATAGGTCTATAATTAAAGGTAAAAGACTCAGGTACCAGTCCATGAGACAATATATGAGAGTAAACGTTTGAAAACACACTATACATTAATTCACTTTGACCATATATAAGATGCTCAGTTGAAATATTGTGTGACCCTGGTGATTTGTCATTGGTAAGGGGATGTATTAACCTAGCCACTTCATGAGTAATTGGTAAGGGGATGTATTAACCTAGCCACTTCATGAGTAATTGGTAAGGGAATGTATTAACCTAGCCACTTCATGAGTAATGGACTGTTTTGTTTGCGTCTGGCACTAATACGGTTCCAACAGCTTTTGATGTTATTACTCTTAAAATCATGTGTAGCAAATCAGATGTTCGTCTGATGTTCGTCTATGTTCGTCTATAACGGACTGTACTTTCTTTCTGCATATACATCGAAAACGCCGTTTTAAGTCTTTATGTATTTATGCAGATTTTATATATATTGTATATATTTATTCAGATCATATGAAATAAAACTATTGTCTATTGACAAATCCCCGTCCGACAAAAACCAGGAGCGATTATTGTGAGCGGTGCACGAGCCAGTGCTACAGACGTTGGTACTGCATTGATCATCCACCTTGATATTGTCAGCGGTGAATGAGCCAGTGCTACAGACGTTGGTACTGCAGTGATCATCCACCTTGCTGCCAATAAGGTGGTGCTGGGATCGATGGGCTCGAACACGGATCCAGGATACGTACGAGAAGGGATCGCGTGTTATTTGCAGAAAAACATCCGGATTGCAGGCGTTTTATCGACGTGTGCGTGAGCGCGATGAGCCCGGAATAAATGGGCCTCGTTTAGCAAAACTACTCTGATCAGCAAAGCCAAAGGCGGTAACCGTTTACTTTAAAAGTGAGGAGTTACTGTCTTGTGACTTTGCAATGCAGCATGATACAGCGAATGAAATTGGGTAAGTACACTCTAGAAGGTTGGAGGTTATCATGGTCATTTACTATGTTATACTTCACAGTTAACAGCCTTCAAAAACACCAACAAATCACCCAATCTAATTTCAAATGTTCCAACAGCCTCACAATTACGTTATTTCTATTCTTGGAGCTATGTATTTAATAATCTTTTGAAGGTCATCACATTATAAAACTAGACCACATGATTTAATGTCTTAATTGTGCTAAACATCGCTTGATTCTATATAAATATACCGCCCCTTGGCATTAGAATGATCTATCGCGGTGATAAATAACGTGTTTATTATCAACAACAGAAAACATACGCCTCAATATCGGCCATTGGAGTCTTCTGTTGGTTTTCAGCAACCGTTTGTTGTATAAAGCAGGCCTAGGTGGGAGGAATAAGTTCAGTGTCGGCCCACTATCTCAGTGTCGGCCCACTATTTCAGTATCGGCCCACTATTTCAGTATCGGCCCACTATTTCAGTGACAGTGTACTATTTCATTGAATAAGACCTTTTACACGATTTGTAAAGGCTGGTTGTCTGTCTTTAACCCTTTAAGCCCACACGATGCATTAAAGCATCATTTTACATCCCTGAAAACAGACCTAATTTTCCTACAACCAAGGGTTTTAGAAAATTTGTATGAAACTGGTTAAATACCAGAACATAGCAATTGTCTTTAATTTTTCACTCACATCAAGTCATCTTCATCCACTACAAGTCGAGAATTGCGACAGCAATTTGCGGCTTTTAGTGGATGAAGATGACAATGGTAAATTCAGGCTTGAAATTCATCTAATTCGTAAATATGAAATATTGCGGGGATCATTCCACCATCACACCCGGGGAGCATCAGTGCATGTAGTGCTATCGGCATCATGTAATTTATGTAAATGACTCGCACTATCAACGCAAATTAAAGGGAGACCTATCATTCAGAAAGCCAACTAATTAAATCAGTCCGCGTTTCAGGAGCATCTGTCATGTGACACCACTTCTGAACAGGATCGATTGTCCGCCCCATTCGGCAAATGGGGTGTGTGGTGTCTCGGGGCGTTGATAATTTAGCAGAGCGCCGGCAATTCGATCTGGCGCCGACGCAAATTGAAGAAGGAGTGAACGCTCGATTTCTGACATGGTCGTTCCAAATTGTCTTCGGCAAGCCAAGCTGGCATAACGTCAGAAAGCTGGCCCGCCTTGATGCCAGGAGGTGTTAGATTTGACACCTTTGTCTTTTCAGTTCCAATTATTGCCAGCACGTCTGTTCGTTCTATAACCCATTGTATTTGTCCGTCGCCACGAGTTTGACAAAGCTCATTATAATAATTACACATCACGCACGATTACTCAGCAAATAAAGCCGATTATGTCTGTCTTGTTTTACTTTCTATTACGCATTGCGCCTAACAAGACTGTTCATTTAATAGTAAGCAGTTAATGCCTTTTGGATTTGCACGGCAGCGTTACCTCTGTGCGCGTTATAAACCAGGAGTGAACATTAATCAATTAATAGCAACCACGCCCCATTATAATCAGGTGATCATGTATTAATTGGAATGCCCACCAGCGTTGATTAAGTTATGTCTGAGCTATTGCATGTCAATAAAACAATGTTTGGCCGGCTAGATGGATAACTTGGCAAATTAAAAGCGTAACTCATTCTATGCGCGTGGCTTCATGCATCAATCCATGGTAAGTGCATCAAAGCATCACTCCATTTTACCTGATTAATTTTATCTGCCTGCTCAAATACAGTTTCATACGTTCAATATAAATACAGATGAATGGTATCTAGCAATTTAATTTTCAATCCTTTAATAACGTGAACTGCAAGACATTTCATTCATATAAAAGTTGGGTTGCGTTAGTATTTCCCCTTGATCGGCACCCGATCCTATATTGACATGAATTTTAGTGGCCCTCTTCTGAGTGTCAATGCATTGTCTAGCTTGATGCACATCCACATCATCAAAATCATACAACATCATTCTAGCGAGCACTAGGACTTAGTGAAGGTAAACTGGCATACAGCAGTTCTATATTTTTTTTCATTATATTTACATAATCATTCATGCATGACAGGTAAAGCATCTGAATCCGCTTACGTGTAAATTGAGCCTTGGCGCCCTTTGACTTTTCTTCACGGCAGAATAAACATGATGAAAGTAGACTTCGATTAATAAATAATACATATATAAATAGGGTAAAACCTGAGCTGAACATGTTAAACTGAGAAGCCTGCTGGTGGGAAATGCAGATAGGGTTGGGGTGGGGAGGGGGTGGCTAACATCGCAAAATGATACATACTGGACTTTAATCTAACGTTTACAATGCCGTATAAACATGGGAAATGTTTATTCGGCTTTGCAAAATCGTTCAGTCAATTTATCGTGGCCACAAGTTTGTTTATTACCTTTAAATCGTTGACGCGTCAGTGGTATCACTTGAAAGAGGCTGCGTATCCGACTATAGACTTCTCAACTGGTGATCCTATCTGAACCTGGGCTGATCCTGGTACGTGTGTTAATACGCGGGATAGCTGGAGTCCCGGAAATATAAAGTAAATCCCCTTTGTTCCCACCATGCAGTAGGGTAAATTTCCAAGTGTGGAGTTCGCCTATGAAATCTAAGTTAATGATGTCTTTCCAAGAGTTTGATGCTGACTTCTAGGGTGTTGTTTTCTCTGGCTGTAGCGTGTCCCGCGTGGGGTTATATCTGCTCGTTATGTCCGGGATTAAGCATGACGCAACCTGCCCCCCGCAGGTCTTACTGTACTGGTAGATGAGCCGTCCAGGTGTGATGCTGATCCCGGTGTGTCTGACCTCTTACACCGCCTTAACTCATGCTCAGCCGGCAGCAGTCACCTATACTTGCCACTGGCAGCTGCTGTCTACCAGGAATAGCGGCCTTGTTTTCCCTGAAACCTAAACGTGTTGGCCTGTGGGCCGCGGCATCACTGAATACCAAACCCCTTCGTCCCGCCTGCTTGAAAATTATAGCCTCAGAAGCCGACAAGCCAGAAGTACACTGCTCGGCAATCAAGATACTGCCTTCTAGCTGTGCACGGAAGTACAACAGCAGCAACTAGCAGCAGCAACTGGTATAAGCAGCAGCAACCAGCAACAGCAAATTCACGACACAAACAATAAGAGCTACAACAACTAGCTCCAGTAGCAGCAGCAACAACAGCTACTGGCATAATTAGCTAGAACCAGCGACAGCAACAGCTACTGGCATAAACAGGAGCAACAGCAACAGCAGCAGCTACTGGCATAAACAGGAGCAACAGCAACAGCAACAGCTACTGGCATAAACAGGAGCAACCAGCGACAGCTACTGGCATAAACAGAAGCAACCAGCAACAGCTACTGGCATAAACAGAAGCAACCAGCAACAGCTACTGGCATAAACAGGAGCAGCAGCAACAGCTACTGGCATAAACAGGAGCAGCAGCAACAGCTACTGGCATAAACAGAAGCAACCAGCAACAGCTACTGGCATAAACAGAAGCAACCAGCAACAGCTACTGGCATAAACAGAAGCAACCAGCAACAGCTACTGGCATAAACAGAAGCAACAGCAACAGCAACAGCTACTGGCATAAACAGAAGCAACCAGCAACAGCTACTGGCATAAACAGGAGCAACCAGCAACACCTACTGACATAAACAGGAGAAACAGCAACAGCAACAGCTACTGGCATAAACAGGAGCAACCAGCAACAGCTACTGGCATAAACAGGAGCAACCAGCAACAGCTACTGGCATAAACAGAAGCAACAGCAACAGCTACTGGCATAAACAGGAGCAACCAGCAACAGCTACTGGCATAAACAGGAGCAACCAGCAACAGCTACTGGCATAAACAGAAGCAACAGCAACAGCTACTGACATAAACAGGAGCAACCAGCAACAGCAACAGCTACTGGCATAAACAGGAGCAACCAGCGACAGCTACTGACATAAACAGGAACAACCAGCAACAGCTACTGGCATAAACAGAAGCAACCAGCAACAGCAACAGCTACTGGCATAAACAGGAGCAACCAGCGACAGCTACTGACATAAACAGGAGCAACCAGCAACAGCTACTGGCATAAACAGAAGCAACCAGCAACAGCAACAGCTACTGACATAAACAGGAGCAACAGCAACAGCAACAGCTACTGGCATAAACAGGAGCAACCAGCGACAGCTACTGGCATAAACAGAAGCAACCAGCAACAGCTACTGGCATAAACAGAAGCAACCAGCAACAGCTACTGGCATAAACAGAAGCAACAGCAACCAGCAACAGCTACTGGCATAAACAGCAGCAACAGAAACAGCAACAGCTACTGGCATAAACAGGAGCAACCAGCAACAGCTACTGACATAAACAGGAGCAACAGCAACAGCAACAGCTACTGGCATAAACAGGAGCAACCAGCGACAGCTACTGGCATAAACAGAAGCAACCAGCAACAGCTACTGGCATAAACAGAAGCAACCAGCAACAGCTACTGGCATAAACAGAAGCAACAGCAACAGCAACAGCTACTGGCATAAACAGGAGCAACCAGCGACAGCTACTGGCATAAACAGAAGCAACCAGCAACAGCTACTGGCATAAACAGAAGCAACCAGCAACAGCAACAGCTACTGGCATAAACAGGAGCAACCAGCGACAGCTACTGGCATAAACAGAAGCAACCAGCAACAGCTACTGGCATAAACAGGAGCAACCAGCAACAGCAACAGCTACTGGCATAAACAGGAGCAACCAGCGACAGCTACTGGCATAAACAGAAGCAACCAGCAACAGCTACTGGCATAAACAGAAGCAACCAGCAACAGCAACAGCTACTGGCATAAACAGGAGCAACCAGCGACAGCTACTGGCATAAACAGAAGCAACCAGCAACAGCTACTGTCATAAACAGGAGCAACAGCAACAGCTACTGGCATAAACAGGAGCAACCAGCGACAGCTACTGGCATAAACAGAAGCAACCAGCAACAGCTACTGGCATAAACAGAAGCAACCAGCAACAGCTACTGGCATAAACAGAAGCAACAGCAACAGCAACAGCTACTGGCATAAACAGGAGCAACCAGCGACAGCTACTGACATAAACAGGAGCAACCAACAACAGCTACTGGCATAAACAGGAGCAACCAGCAACAGCTACTGGCATAAACAGGAGCAACCAGCAACAGCTACTGGCATAAACAGGAGCAACCAGCAACAGCTACTGGCATAAACAGAAGCAACAGCAACAGCAACAGCTACTGGCATAAACAGGAGCAACCAGCAACAGCTACTGACATAAACAGGAGCAACCAGCAACAGCTACTGTCATAAACAGGAGCAACAGCGACAGCTACTGGCATAAACAGAAGCAACAGCAACAGCAACAGCTACTGGCATAAACAGGAGCAACCAGCAACAGCTACTGACATAAACAGAAGCAACAGCAACAGCTACTGGCATAAACAGGAGCAACCAGCAACAGCTACTGGCATAAACAGGAGCAACCAGCAACAGCTACTGGCATAAACAGAAGCAACAGTAACAGCTACTGGCATAAACAGGAGCAACCAGCAACAGCTACTGACATAAACAGAAGCAACAGTAACAGCTACTGGCATAAACAGGAGCAACCAGCAACAGCTACTGGCATAAACAGGAGCAACCAGCAACAGCTACTGGCATAAACAGGAGCAACCAGCAACAGCTACTGGCATAAACAGGAGCAACCAGCAACAGCTACTGGCATAAACAGAAGCAACCAGCAACAGCTACTGGCATAAACGGGAGCAACCAGCAACAGCTACTGGCATAAACAGAAGCAACCAGCGACAGCTACTGACATAAACAGGAGCAACCAGCAACAGCTACTGGCATAAACAGGAGCAACCAGCAACAGCAACAGCTACTGACATAAACAGGAGCAACCAACAACAGCTACTGGCATAAACAGGGGCAACCAGCGACAGCAACAGCTACTGGCATAAACAGAAGCAACCAGCAACAGCTACTGGCATGAACAGGAGCAACCAGCAACAGCTACTGGCATAAACAGAAGCAACCAGCGACAGCTACTGACATAAACAGGAGCAACCAGCAACAGCTACTGGCATAAACAGGAGCAACCAGCAACAGCAACAGCTACTGACATAAACAGGAGCAACCAACAACAGCTACTGGCATAAACAGGGGCAACCAGCGACAGCAACAGCTACTGGCATAAACAGGAGCAACCAGCAACAGCAACCGCTACTGTCATAAACAGGAGCAACCAGCAACAGCAACAACTACTGGCATAAACAGGAGCAGCAGCAACAGCAAGAGCTACTGACATAAACAGGAGCAACAGTAACAGCTACCGGCATAAACAGGAGCAACCAGCAACAGCAACAGCTACTGCCGTGAGCAGCAGCAACGGCAAATTCACGAAAGCAGTAGCAGTCAGCGGCAGCTGCAGCAACAGTAGTAACAAAAGCAACAACAGTATTTGCAGCAACAACAACAACAACAACAATAAGAGTTACAACGAGTAGCTGCATCAACAACAACATCAACTAAATAACAACAGCAGTATCATCAGCAAGAACAACAACACCAGCCGCAGTAGCAGCAATAACAACAACAACAACAACAACTACAACATTAAGAAGTACAAGAAGCTAGCTAACTGCATTCTAAATTGTACTCCCTCTTAGTTAAGCGCTTATAGTAAAATAGGGGAATTTTTTTTTAAATTTTATACCGATGTAGATAAGAAATATTTTTCAATGCAGCACAAAGCAAACAAACAGCCGCAAGCATACAGCATTTCAAAAACCTTCCCTTCCTGGAATTATCTGGACTACGACATGTATTATAATTAAGCCATCAAACAGAAGAGGTGATCACGAATTTCGCTAAAATTATTAATATTACACCGGGGTACTAATTGTATAAAAAATAATTAATTACACACATATCGTCGTGCCGGAACCATAACGTGTAATAACTGGCCGTTGACACGTGATGAAACTGACAGTGCACAATGTTGCTGGTGGTGCGCCGAATCTGTGTGCAAAATATTGTTGTATGATGAGGGATATGATTCGAGTTATAGAGCTTTTTCTGCTTACATAATAAACTAAAATTTGACCCTACACCTGTGCCATAACATTCTAACTTCACTTTTGGAAGACCCAGAAGACGTCATCTGTCACTTAACCTGTTGTACTCACCAAATTCAATGGCGTCATAACATGCTATATCTAGTTATGTAGGTAAACAAATGTATGTTACGGTGGTTGATGGTTCACGGAAGCTGAAGGCGATATCCAGGTGTTAACTGACAGATATGTTGTGGTTCTGTTATAGGTGCATCATATCAAATAATAACCCAGTGCTAAGTCTGTTCTCAGGTACAAAGTCCCTAAATCCATAGAAAATATAATCTGATTATATTTCCCTTGCTAACTCAGAACGTACATTTGATATGTAAATTGATAAAATATAACTTCCCAATAACAAAATCATAACATGTTATGTGTTAAAATCGTCTTTTATTTGAAAACCAACCATTTATAACCGTTATTTTCCCTTGATCTCAGTTGTTAATTTGAGCAATGTTTTCTTTGTCTCATTATTTTGATGTCAGTAATAGCCAAATTATATATTTGTTTACTCTCCTTACCCGCTGTATGAAATTATAGAGTTAAAGATTAATTACATGTTAGCCTATTATACATTTACCCAAATCAGAGGGCAATAAATTATCTGTTTAAATAATTCACATTTAATAATAACATTTACAAATATAAGAACACATTCTTGAAAAAAAAAGCAGCATTGCTAACAATTATTACTAATAATGAACATGATTAAGCTAGTAAAAGTGCAATTTATATATATCAGCAATAAATTGACCAAACTAAAATATTTCCGTGGCTAACAAATTGGATATCAAATTAATTACAACTCATTTAACTTGCCTGATAACCATAATTGTCAAGAAATATTACTTTTGTGATAAACATAAAAAATAATGAACAAATGTTTGCGCTGAAACATAGTATAGAATAAATATAATGATGTAAGACCACAAACCAGTCACTGTTCTTTCTATTTTATATAAAATATACTAATATATATATACTGAACTAATTTATTAGGATATTGATTACCCGGTGGCACGGCTTCATTTTGATTAATCGTTCAAAAATATGTATAAACTCATATAAAAGGTATAATACTGATAAACACATATCAATTAGCGCATTTATTTTCAAACGTATTTAAGGATAACGATAATGCAAGCTCGAAATTAAGAAGTATTTATCCGTAACACTTTCACGGATAATCACGAATAAAATTTATTTCATTTTATTAACTGATCTATTGGGAATCAAATGGGTGTTTAAATATCAAGATGTACTCCATATGCTTGGTTTCAAATCAACATGTAATTTTCACCTACTTGAAATTGTGGTAGCGAAAAATAACTCTAAAGGATGAAAAATAAAATAAGATTCTAGTTGTATTTTTTCCTACAATGTGGCTATCATACTACAGCGTATCAGTATGTACGTCAGTACGCCGGCGTACGTCGAGAACGTTAGGTAGCGTGAGAAGCACGTTAAGAACACGTTGCTACACGCTGTTACACGGCCGTAGATCTGGTAATTTTCGCGTGTTTAAATTTTCGCGAATTTCAGATTTTGGGACTTGTCACGTAGTTTAGAATTTATTTTTCTTTAGTAGCGCTATTATATAAATAATTTTCGCGAGATTCTTGAATTCGCGAATTTATCCTCCTCGCGAAATTTGCGAACATTAAAACTGCGCGAATATTACCATATCTACAGTATGCATATACGCTACTTACATGCTAAACGTACGCAAAAAATACGCTTCCCGATCGTTTTACACGCCACAGGTACGCAACGTATACGTTCTTATACGTTCTCTTCTATATTGAATGAAAGTAACATATAGCGACGTGTAATGGCAATATACCCAAGTTGTCCGTCATAGTAAAAAGTGATTACATTGAAGTGATGACAGATTCAAATACTAGTATATACCCATTGGGTCCGTACCCATTAATCATGGTGTGTTGATCTAACGCTGTTTTAATGCTGGTTCATCGTCTGCGATGTCTGCCAAACATTAACACAATGCTGGCGCAGCATATTGCGCTCGCTATATAAAGAAGAGGTCATATCCCAGGAAACTCGAGACGTTGGAATAATGTTGGGCCGACGTCGTAGACGATGGCCCACCATTATATATTCTTTCACCTATCCACCCCCTTAAAAAACAACCCAAAGAAGCCAGAATGTATATTAATCTGGACAATTATTCATGGTATCATCATTAAGCGGAAAAATACACCAACGCGAGCGCGAGCGCGATTAGGAACGCGACGAGGGAAAAGGGACGCTAGATGCGAAAATCGCGTGACTGTCCACACACCAACCGTGAACGCGACGACCAACGCGACGTTTTGAAAATGATCGCGTTGCCTATCAAGCTCGCGTATACGTCGTCGCGCTGATATGTCTTGGCAATGATCAAATAGTGCGTTAGGACGTCGCGCGGGCAATCGCGTTGGTGTTTTTTACGCTTTTATTGAAACCTAAAATCTGGAAAGGGTCTTTAATGTGCTTCATTATCAGGGTTATTTTATAGTTATTATAAGCTTAAAATCATAGTCAAATGGTAGAAACACCAAAATACAATACAATTAGCAAATTAAATAATTCCTGAAATTTTACTCAATTTTACGCGTATTATTGTTGTGATTAAACAATTTTGTAAGTGATATATTTAATGTCATCACAAATACCACATGGGTACACAGAACACGTTGCGGATATATTCATTCCTACAATCAAGGAAAATAGAATCGGATTCTATTTCCTTGCTACAATGAATGTAGAGAAATGATACGAAACCGTTTTGTTTCTTCTATTATGCACAGGCCTATTTTATCAGCGATAACCTAAGGCAATTTACAATATATAGAAAATTGCGGGCGCAGGGGAATAACAATATAATCATCTCTGGTTTTGCAGCGGGAAAATATATTTTCATATATCTTGACAATGTCGTTGATTTTAATGTTTTAACATTTTATTGTTTAATTAGCGTGTACCAAATCATATTGAAAAAATGCACTTTACATACGACAATGATTTTAAATATGGTTATAATCATGATAGTGTAAATATTTTTCAAAATAACCGGTTCTTTTATGAATTTTATTGTTTAATTAGCATGCACCATATCATATTGTAAAAAAACACTCTACATACGACAATGTTTTAAATATTGTTATAATCATGATAGTGTGTACACATATTTTTCAAAATAACGGGTTATTTTATGAATTATTTTATGATAAACAGTTATCATATGTAACGTTACATATGTGTGTCTATTTCAAATACATCAGGACATAATTTGAACCATGTCTCATACAATAAGACTAGTAACATGTCTTATACAATACGATTAGTCACATAAAAATACGTCTTAATCGCGCTAACACTTTTACATTTTTAAATTACAATATCAGGAAAAAAACAATGGCCACCAGCAACGAAAACGAGGCACCCCTCCCCTTCGGTGCATGGATGAGGGTGTGGCCTCTCAGTGTCAACTTGGACAGTCGTGCTACGTAATCAGGATAAGAATTGTACTTGATGTGTTTGCCCGTGTCACAACCTGGATCAAGTGTGGGATCGCCAAGATGAATCTGAGAATGATTTGATAAATCACGACCAAGTGATCATTAACACGCTCATTATACGTAATGGTGACAGATATACATTGCATCTACAATTTATACTGTCTTGTAATTTTATTTTTGCAAGTCAGTAATTATCTGATATACTGCTTTCATCTTTTGAAATGAAGTCCGCAAACGGCATGATATACTATCGTCATTGAATAGTACTAAATAGTTGGTGAAATGGGTATTCTAGCAGCCCAATTATTTACAATTTTGAAGGTCTGAATAGCTATTTGTTACCGTCGTCCCTCTTCCAGGGAAGGCAAGCTGGTCTGACACAACGAGGATCCGTAATCGGATTTATAGTCGTTTGTGACATACCGCAGAGCCTGTTCTTGGATTTTTTCAATTTTTTTAGTGTTTGATACTGAGCAATGGTGCCATATTGCTGGGCGATACTGACAATTGCTCAGACAAGATAAAAGCTCTGAAAACGGTCATCCTCACATCTTGACTGATGTGATGGTATAGTCGCTTCAGAACATTCACTTGTCGGCCTGTTTTCTTACCTAATTCATCGGTATTGTGATTAAAGACTAGCCGATTGTCCAGTCTCACTCCCAGCAGCGTTACTTCTGGCGTATGCAGCATTCCAGAAACATCACGCACCATATTTGAGGGTGGCCCGCATAAAAGCGGCTTTTAACGAAGCCTTTTGCATGTCTCCTTTGTATCCATTTTCAAATTATATATATATACTTTAACATATGTAAAAATTGTAATTGGAGCATGAATAAATGAATTTGAATTTGAATTTGGCTCAATGGAGCAGCCATTTGCGTATGACTGCCCTCACTCACGCAATTTAATAAAAAGTGCTGCTGCAATCAATCAAAAAGTCCAGGATTTATTGAGTAACCAAAACTTAAATTTTAACAAGATGTATCCTATTCCAAATTAAAAGTATGAATCTCAGGAATATGAATATTGGGGATGCCATTGCGCGAAATTTGGGCAAAATCTGTGAGCTAACCCTTTATGTACCATGGTGAAACATTTAAAAATGTTTAAAAACAACTATCACAGGCCGTTCGCTAGGGACTGATATGCATATCCTAGGAGTTGAAATAAAATAATAAAATTGTTGGCTAGGACAATTTTAATCTTCTATTATCGATTGTGTGATATGTTTAACAAAATGCATTAAATAAAGAAATATTTACGTTAATGCATATTTTGTACACATAATAACCCTTTCAATGCTACTGAACATACTGTGATACTGCGAACATAATCAACATTAATAATGATTAGTTCTTAAAAGACCAGCAGACATATACATACATACAGACAGACAGACAGACATACAGACAGACAAACTCAGATGTTGTCCTGATCTATCCTATGCCAAATTAAAGGTATTAATCTCAGAAATAAATGTTTTTTATGCACTTGAACTATAATATCATAAACAACATTTATTTGATGAAAAATAGACTACGTAATACGGCAGATTAGGTTAAAAGGCATCCGAAACTGTGTTTAAGCACATACTATCCTAACATGCGTTGATGTGCTTGGTATTTAGAATGACGTCATTATTTTAATAGTAAATATGTGAAATGACGATATTAGGATAGGTCAGACGATGACCTATAATCATAAGAAATGCTTGTTTTGGCCCCAAAGTCATACAAAATAAATAAATTGGACAGTTCAGTGCCACAAATAAAAAAGAGGTTTAATTTACATTTCGATAGCCATCTTGTTTCTTATTCATATGAAGGTGAATGTCGCTGCCATTTTGGATTTTTTCTTTCAAATTTACTCGTCAGTAACGTTTATTCCTAATCCACTATGTTACCACAAATACGTCATATTATCGTCAACATGTTTAGCAGTATACTCATCGTAACAGTGAATACATAAAAGACGGTAGATGTCTTGGATTTAAAGAGCAAATAAAGGTAATTTCTTTCCAAAGACACTAGAAAATAAAATATTTAAAAATACAGTGTTGTAGATACTATAAATTGTCTTTTTATGTGAGACAAACCATCAAAAATATTCGATTTTCTTAACGTTTTAATGGTCATTTTGTGTTTTGCTAATTTGAAGGTGAAGATCACCAAATATAGAATGTTATCCTACAGATTTGAATTTAGCGCACACATACTATGTAAAAACAAGTGAATAAAAAAGTATACACTAGAATCTCGGACAAAGTTTTATGTTTCATATTTCAGCTCAGGCTAAATATGCATATTTTCATGAAAGGCTGCGATGCTCTCTCATTAAAAAATATGTATGACATTTATAAAAATAAATAACACATATTTATAAGCATACACATATCTGGGTTCAGATAACATAGGCCATATATGGATATGTCCAACAACTACGATTTATTATGTCGCTTTCTTTGACTATCATGACTATGTTTGTTGTTGTTGATTTTAATTATTTTATAATAAAAAACATGTTTGAGCGTACGCGGAGAGACGGTTAGTTACTCTACTGTAATGGGTGATGTACTATTATAATTATCTGTTATATGGTTTATCGCATGTGCTGATTGGTTAATCTGAAAATCAATGATACCCTGCCCATGTGTTATTTTGTAATATTGTTTAATTGTTTTTCTATGGGAAATAAAGGGTTAGCTCACCAATTGTGTCCAGCTTTGTCACATTAGCATCCCCAATATTCATATTTCTGAGATTCATACCTTTAACTTGTATAGGATGCATCTTGTTGAAATTTGAGTTAGGGTGCTGAAAAAATGTCAAAATTGCGGCAGCACTAAAAATAGCCTGAAATTTGTCCGGATTGGCTTGCAGTTTATTGCCAACCACCAGGTGCATTTTTTGCTTCCCTTTCCAAGTGTACTTTGACAATTTGAAAATTTATATTTCCATAGGAAAAAGTGTTATCATCTGCATAATTTGTGAGCACCTTAATTTTGAAAAAAATAAATAGATCAGTAATAAAAACATTGAAAAGCATAGCACCGAGAGCAGGTCCTTGTGGAACTCCTTTGCTTGTGGTTTGCCATGAACTTCACTTTTCGCCAACACGCTGTTGTATGTTGGGAAGATATGGTAAAAAAAACTTCAGACGACTATTATTTAGGGCTGAACGCCGTTGGTTTCACGGTTTGGCACTAGCAGCTCAGCACACACTGTGCAGTGTGCCAAGCAGCTCACCAGACACTGTGTGTGGTGAGCCAAGCAGCTCACTAGACTGTATGTAATGGTGAGCCAAGCAGCTCAGACTGTGGGTGGTGAGCCAAGCAGCTCGTCAGACACTGTGCGGTGAGCCAAGCAGCTCAGCTGACATGGGGCTGTGAGTCAAGCAGCTTATCATACACTGGGCAGCTTAGCTGACACATGGTATTGAGCGAAGCATCTCAGCGGTGAGCCAAGCGGCTCAGCGGTGAGACAAGCAGCTGAGCGGTGAGCCCAGCAGCTGAGCGGTGAGCCAAGCATCTCAGCGGTGAGCCAAGCAGCTCAGTGGTGAGCCAAGCAGCTCAGCGGTGAGCCAAGCATCTCAGCGGTGAGCCAAGCAGCTCAGCGGTGAGCCAAGCATCTCAGCGGTGAGCCAAGCAGCTCAGCGGTGAGCCAAGCATCTCAGCGGTAAGCCAAGCAGCTCAGCGGAAAGCCAAACAGCTTAGCGGTGAGCCAAGCAGCTCAGCGGTGAGCCAAGCAGCTCAGCGGTGAGCCAAGCAGCTCAGCGGTGATCCAAGCAGCTGAGCGGTGAGCCAAGCAGCTCAGTGGTGAGCCAAGCAGCTCAGCGGTGAGCCAAGCAGCTCAGAGGTGAGCCAAGCAGCTGAGGGGTGAGCCAAGCGGCTCAGCGGTGAGCCAAGCGGCTCAGTGGTGAGCCAAGCAGCTCAGCGGTGAGCCAAGCATCTCAGCGGTGAGCCAAGCAGCTCAGCGGTGAGCCAAGCAGCTGCGCTGACATGGGGCGTGTGCCAATGCCATAATTACCCATTTTACTAGTAATCAAGACTATATTTCATTTCTTGATATGTGTTATTAATAGTGTAGTAGATAAGGTAACCTATTGTGCATTTTATGATTAAAGCATGAAATTTCTACCACTTGTAGAACATATCCTAAGGGTAATTTTTAGATGTGGAGGTAAACTGGATTTGACCTCTGATGACCTCTAAAGGTCATTGACCTCGAAAGGTCAAAATATTCACTGGCATAGCCGAAAAAGTAGTTAAAATTGTATATTACAATGTCTATGATTTGTTTCTGTGTCCCAAAAGTGCGTCAAATACTCGAAGAGACTGCTTTGAATGATAAACATAACATCAAGGTCATGTCAAGGTTACACCAAGGTCATTTAAAGGTCAAACTGGCAGAAAATGTTCACTTTTTATCAATTTCCACGCTGTTGTTGTACAATCATTTATTACAAGGGACTGGTTTTGACATATCCTTCGTCCTATGTATTTTCCACACACATTTAGGATATTAAGGGATGTTACAACCTTGGCAAGGAGGCTAGGTATTTCACTTAAAACGCTCCTTCTTCAATATTTAGTTGAACAAGCCAAATTACAATTATGCAGCATTGTAGAGCATCAGCTTGGGCTCCCATAGCAAAATATTGACAAATAATTAGGTTATGAAGTTTGACATGGGGTGGGGTTGTATTTTACTGGAGTACCATCCGAAAGCTATTTGAAGATCATGTCAAGGTCATTTCAAGGTCAAACTGGCAAAAACTGTTACCATGATTTTCAAATGTGTCCTCACTTAAAGGAGCCTGAGCTTCAGTCTGGTGGCATGTAGGCCCTATACACTTTTTCTAGAATCACATCTATCTACATCAACCTAACTTAATATGCAGGTGAGCCATATCTGATAATTTAAACATTTTTATCTATAGGCCTACTGCAGATAGATGCATGTTGTAAGCCATGTGAGCCATAGGTATATGGCGTTGATGCCATAACCTTTAACAAGTCTCTCCAGTCTAATGTTCCAGGTAGCTGGAAGTTGTTAGAATTGAGACCAAATAAATTGAGAGAAAATGATGGCCATTTATACTGATTATAACTGGTCGGTTAGAACGTTGAATTGTATATAATGTTAGAGTGACCCTAATATCCTAATAGAAGTGGTGAGCAGGTTTTTATCACACGTCCGTAGGGGAAGGGGGGGGGGGTTAGTCGCACCGGGATCTATCAGACGGCACTTAATTTTTATGGGTGCAATAACTGAAAAACTAGTGGTCATTTTTTCTGAAATTTTAAATCACATTCTCATCAACATGGGGAGGTGCAAGTGATTTTTTAAACATGCTACCATAATGCCAAAATATCTCCCAGAGTTCAACTTCATAATTTGTTGTGGGCGCAAAAACTCAAAACCTTAATCAGAAATTATCCAAATCTTACAATCACATTCCCCACAATCTGGAGATGTACAGGCAATTTGTTCAAGATTTCACTGACATGTAAAATGGCCGCCACAAATCAACTTCATAATTTATTGTGACCACAAAACTCAAACTTTGTGAGAAAGTAGTCAAATTTTACAATCAAATTCTCCACGATATGGAGATGTGCAGGTGATTTTTTAAACATACCGGATACTAAAATTAATTTCAAGGCTACATCAATTTGTCAGATAGCTCTGCAAAATATCGATGTCATGACTGCCTAATTTTCTCGCTAAATTGAAACGACATAATCAGGCTAAAATGATTGTGTCGCTTTAAGACCCCAGCTGTCACCATGATATAATAAAACCGATTATTACATCGTTCGGTATTCATTTCATAATTCAATACTAGACCGCCATAGCCATAAAAAAATACCAGACCGTTATAACGGAATAGTAGACCGTTATAACGAAATACTATACCGTTATAACGGAATAGTAGACTGTTATAACGAATTAGTTCGCCGTTATAACGGATTTGTAGGCCGTTATAACGTGACACTAGAATGCCATATAACGAAATACTAGACCGTTATAACGGGATAGTAGACCGTTATAACAAAATACTAAAAAGGTATAACGGAATAGTAGACCGTTATAACGGAAGACTAGACCGTTGTAACGGAATAACAGACTGTTATAATGAAATACTAGACCGTTATAACGGAATAGTAGACCGTTATACCGGAATAGTAGACCATTATAACGTGATAACAGACCGTCATAACAATATACTAGACCGTTATAACGGGATAGTAGACAGACTGTCTAGTAGACAGACTAATCCGTTATAATTGTCTGACAGTTATAACGGGTTAGTAAACTGTTATAACGAAATAGTGGACCGTTATAACGAGATACCAGACCGTTATAACGGAAGAGTATACCGTTATAACGGAATAGTAGACCGTTATACAGTATTGGTAGACCGTTTTAACGGATTAGTAGACCGTTATAACGGATTAGTAAACAGTTATAACAGATTAGTAGACTGTTATAACGTGATACTAGACCGTCATAACGAAATACTAGACCGTTATAACGAGATAGGAGACCGTTATGACGAAATACTAAAACGTTATAACGGGATAGTAGACCGTTATAACAAAAGACTAGACCGTTATAACGGAATAGTAGACAGTTATAATGGAATACTAGACCGTTATAACGGAATAGTAGACCGTTATACAGATTAGAAGACCGTTATGAAGAAATACTCAACCGTTATAACGGGATAGTAGACCGTTTTAACATATTAATAAGCCGTTATAACGGATGTGTAGGCCGATATAGCGTGATACTAGACCGTCATAGCAAAATACTAGACCGTTATAACGGGATAATAGACAGTTATAACGGATAAGTAGACCGTTATAACGAAATAGTAGACCGTTATAACGAGATACTATACCTTTATAACGATATAATATACCGTTATAACGGAATACTTGATCGCTATAACGGAATAGTAGACCGGTATAACGGATGATTAGACCGTTATAACGGAATAGTAGACCATTATAACAGATTAGTGGACCGTCATAGCGAAATACTAGACCGTTATAACGGGATAGTAGACCATTATAACGAAATACTAAACCGTTATAACGTAATAGTAGACCGTTATGACGAAATACTAGACCGTTATAACGGAATAGTAGGCAGTTATAATTAAATACTAGACCGTTATAGCGGATTAGTGTACCGTTATAACGGAATAGTAGACCGTTATGACGTGATAACAGACCGTCATAAGGAAAAACTAGGCCGTTATAACGGGACAGTATACCGTTATAACGGATTAGCAGACCGTTATAAAGAAATACTAGACCGTTATACCGGAATTTTAGACCGTTTTATCAGATTATTAAGCCGTTATAACGGATGTGTAGGCCGTTATAGCGTGATACTAGACCGTCAGAGCGAAATACTAGACCGTTATAACGGGATAGTAAACAGTTATAACAGATAAGTAGACCGTTTTAACGAAATATTAGACCGTTATAACGAGATACTATACCGTTATAACGGAGTACTTGATCGTTATAACAGGATAGTAGACCGTTATAACGGATTCTTAGTCCGTTATAACGGGATAGTAGACTATTATAGCGGATTAGTAGACCGTCATCACGAAATACTGAACCGTTATAACGGAATAGTATACCGTTATTACGAAATACTAGACCGTTATAACGGAATAGTAGGCAGTTATAATGAAATACTAGACCGTTATAACGGAATAATATACCGTTATAGCGGATTAGTATACCGTTATAACGTGATACTAGACCGTCATAACGAAATACGAGACCGTTATAAGGGGATGGTAGACTGTTATGACGGATTAGTAGACGGTTATAACGAAATACTCTACCGCTATAACGAAGTACTAGTCCGTTATAACGGAATATTATACCGCTAAAACGGATTAGTAGACCGTTATAACGGATTAGTATATGTTATAAGGGATTGATAAAAAATCTTATTGTAATAAAAACACTTTGTTTTGGCTGATATAGTTTTTGCTCTTTGAATTATCCACGCCTGTATTGATATCTGGGCGGATGTAGAGCTCTCATCTTTGAGAATTGAAAAAAAATAAAAATAGCTGCCAAGAAATCGCCGAAATTATTATGCTTTTGTCAATTCTTCTTATTAAAAATCCCTCTCTCAGAGTATTACACGCCGTGATAATTACATAATTGCACCTATTATTCATTAAGCATATGAGACAATGAACAGTAATAATCTACTTGTTCACTTGTATCCTACACAAGGGGAGGCACATTCAATTACAAGGGAGGGGCGGAGTATTTTTATCTTGTATTATATGAACCAATCGATGTATGGCCTACATGGCGGTTACAGTTGACATCGGCTTCATAAAATTGTGCTTTTTAGGTCAAGTTAAGATCATTTCAAAGGTGTGTATTTTAATATAATATATTGGGACATATAATCACTGTGTGTTAAAACTATCACCAAATTATCAATATCATACATATTCTGCAAATAAAAACTCAATTTCAAGAGGTCAACGGAGTTGTAAGTAAGTGAGAGTATATATTTTTAGGATTTTTGCCAGTTTGACCTTCAAGTGACCTTGATATGACATGTACGTTACTTTCAGACGGTACCCCAGTAAAACACAGTTCCAAACCATATGATCCTTCATAACCCAATTATGTATTGATATTTTGCCATGGGAGCCCAAGCTGATGTTTCACAATGCTGCAAGATGCAATTTTTGCTCGTACAATTAATCTTTGGGAAATGAGTGTAATAAGGGGAATGAGGGTGTGATACCCCTCCCAAGGCTGACACTGCCCTCAATTTCTTGAAATTTTTTGTGGAAAATATGTCTGACCAATAATATCTCAAAATCAGTCTTTGTAATAGTTAATTGCATCACTAACCGCGTTGAATTTTATATAAAGGGGATATTTTCACATTCTTTTGCGATTTTGACCTTGAAATGAACTATGTAACAAAAATAGTTTATAAATATGGTACCCGGTAATACACAATTTTCACCACTTTTGGCATTGCGAATGCTTATATGACCTTTCGATGTAGATGACCGCTAGAGGTCGTCAGGGGTCAAATCTAGCTCACCCCCACAATTTAAAATAAAGATCAGGATATGTGCTAATAATGGTAGAAGTTTCATACTTTAATCATAAAATGCACACTTGTTTTATTATGGGAGCCAAACGAGTACACTATGACCCAAGTATTTTGCCGAACTTTCTGATTTTTTTTTACATATTTTTGACAGTATGACCTTGAAATGACCTTGATATGACCTTGACCTTGTTTTTCGTCGTTATCCAAGTAAAACATAATCTCAACCCATGTTAGACTTCATAGCCCAATTATGCATCAATAGTTTTCCACGGGAGCCCAAACTGATGTTTAACAGCTGCTGCACACTGTAATTTTGCTCGTCCAATTAAACATTTAGGAAAGGGTGTAGTAAGGGGAATACTTAGGGTGTACCCCCCCCCCCCCCCCAAGTTAGAATCTGCCCTCAATCTCCCAAAATGCGCGTGGAAAAGATATCTGACCGAGACTGTGTCAAAAGTAATCCTTTGTAATAGATGACTGCACCACTAGTATTGTTTAAATTGATTAAAAGTGGATATTTTCACTATTTGTGGCCATTTTGACCTTCAAATGACCCTAAAGTAACCTTGACATGACCTTGATGGTATTTGTATGATTACCAAGAGTCTCTTAGAGTATTTCGCACACTTATGGAATACAAAAACATTTCATAGATATTGTAATACACAATTTTCACCACTTTTTAGCTTCGCAATTAGATATTTTGCCCGACCTTTCAAGGTCAATGACCTCTAGAGGTCACCAGGGGTCAAATCTAACTTACCTCCACATCTTAAAATAAACTACAGGATATGTACTAATAATGGTGGAAGTTTCATGCTTTAATCATAAAATGCACAATGGTTCCATTATGGGAGCTTAACCACTACACTATAACTGATCAAATCACAATTATTGGGAATGAAATTTGTGTTTAAGCATCCAGAATGCATCCACAAGGCCCGCTACTCCCGACGTCGCAGACGGAGGCGCCGTCTGCGACGTCGGTAGTAGCGGGCCTTGTGGAGGAAGATGCCATAATGGTAAATGGTTGGTCTCAAATTGAACACAGTTTACTGCTGTTTACATTTGCAGCCACAGTCACTGTGAATAACTGGATTAGCGTGTTGCTTGTTAGAGACCCGGGGCCGCCGCCCTCGTAAGAGACCCGGGGCCGCCGCCCTAGTAAGAGACACGGGGCCGTCGCCCTCGTAAGAGACCCGGGGCCACCGCCTTCGTAAGAGACACGGGGCCGCCGCCCTCGTAAGAGACCCGGGGCCACCGCCCTCGTCAGAGACACGGGGCCGCCGCCCTCGTCAGAGACACGGGGCCACCGCTCTCGTAAGAGACCCGGGGCCACCGCCCTCGTCAGAGACACGGGGCCGCCGCCCTCGTAAGAGACCCGGGGCCACCGCCCTCGTCAGAGACACGGGGCCGCCGCCCTCGTAAGAGACCCGGGGCCACCGCTCTCGTCAGAGACACGGGGCCGCCGCCCTCGTCAGAGACACGGGGCCGCCGCTCTCGTCAGAGACCCGGGGCCGCCGCCCTCGTCAGAGACACGGGGCCGCCGCCCTCGTCAGAGACCCGGGGCCGCCGCCCTCGTCAGAGACACGGGGCCGCCGCCCTCGTCAGAGACACGGGGCCGCCGCCCTCGTCAGAGACACGGGGCCGCCGCCCTCGTCAGAGACACGGGGCCGCCGCCCTCGTCAGAGACCCGGGGCCGCCGCCCTCGTCAGAGACACGGGGCCGCCGCCCTCGTAAGAGACCCGGGGCCGCCGCCCTCGTCAAAGACCTGGGGCCGCCGCCCTCGTCAGAGACACGGGGCCGCCGCCCTTGTCAGAGACACGGGGCCGCCGCCCTCGTCAGAGACCCGGGGCCGCCGCCCTCGTCAGAGACACGGGGCCGCCGCCCTCGTCAGAGACACGGGGCCACCGCCCTCGTCAAAGACCTGGGGCCGCCGCCCTCGTCAGAGATCCGGGGCCACCGCCCTCGTCAGAGACCCGGGGCCACCGCCCTCGTCAGAGACACGGGGCCGCCGCCCTCGTCAGAGACACGGGGCCACCGCCCTCGTCAAAGACCTAGGGCCGCCGCCCTCGTCAGAGACCCGGGGCCACCGCCCTCGTCAGAGACACGGGGCCGCCGCCCTCGTCAGAGACACGGGGCCGCCGCCTTCGTCAGAGACACGGGGCCGCCGCCCTCGTCAGAGACACGGGGCCACCGCCCTCGTCAGAGACCCGGGGCCGCCGCCCTCGTCAGAGACCCGGGGCCGCCGCCCTCGTCAGAGACACGGGGCCGCCGCCCTCGTAAGAGACACGGGGCCGCCGCCCTCGTCAGAGGCACGGGGCCACCGCCCTCGTCAGAGACACGGGGCCGCCGCCCTCGTCAGAGACACGGGGCCACCGCCCTCACTCTGATATGGACATGGACAGGTCAGGTCCACTACTAATCACATGATCTATTATGATCTGCAAAGTCAAAAGGCAGTAACTACATTCATGGGAAAGTGAACAGTTACTGCATTATGGCATGTCCTGGACAAACACATGGAAACGCCTATTGTTTTGTGTTTGTTTGTTCTTATAAACAATTTAGTGTCAACATGAAGGCCAATGTGTGTTTCTGGTTCTTCATAGAAGCCAAAAGCTATATTCGACTAATTGATGGATTATTTCCCTGTAAACCACATCACATTTTTAAAATTCAATCAGAGCCTTTCTGTAACCTATTCAGTGTGTCATATATTTTGTTCCTGGTGTGTATTATACATAGGATAAAGCCCGAAGAGTTCTACATTCTTAGCTGTGAAAAATATCGTCGCCGAAGGCCGAGGCCATTTACACAGCTAAGAATGTAGTAGTCGGACAAAAATAATAATGTAGTGGTGTGTTTCTTGCTCGATACTGTTATCATTACGACTTGGTAGAATTTTTAATACTGTTCAGCTATTTGTGCGTTAATTCAATAATCTTAGTGGTTTAGTGATTAACGCTGCCCGCCTGTCACACAGGAGGGGCGTGGGCTCTAGTGGTTAATGCTGCCCGCCTATCACACAGGAGGGGCGTGGGCTCTAGTGGTTAACGCTGCCCGCCTGTCACGCAGGAGGGGCGTGTGTTTCAGTGGTTAACGCTGCCCGCCTATCACGCAGGAGGGGCGTGGGCTCTAGTAGTTAACGCTGCCCGCCTGTCACACAGGAGGGGCGTGGGCTCTAGTTGTTGACGCTGCCCGCCTGTCACGCAGGAGGGGCGTGGGCTCTGGTGGTTAACGCTGCCCGCCTGTCACGCAGAAGGGGCCTAGGCTCTAGTGGTTAACGCTGCCCGCCTGTCACGCAGAAGGGGCGTGTGTTTCAGTGGTTAACGCTGCCCGCCTATCACGCAGGAGGGGCGTGGGCTCTAGTGGTTAACACTGCCCGCCTGTCACACATGAGGGGCGTGGACTCAGTGGTTAACACTGCCCGCCTGTCACGCAGGAGGGACGTGGGGTCTAGTGGTTAACGCTGCCCGCCTGTCACGCAGGAGGGGCGTGGGCTCTAGTGGTTAATGCTGCCCGCCTATCACGCAGGAGGGGCGTGGGATCAGTGGTTAACGCTGCCCGCATGTCTTGCT